>PVIJ01012270.1:0-50567 GCA_004024925.1 Scalopus aquaticus | reverse complement strand
GCATTTCCTTGATTATAAGTGATGTTGAGCATTTTTTCATGTATCTGTTGGCCATTTGCTTTTCTTCTTTGGAGAAGTGCCTTTTGAGCTCTTCTGCCCATTTTTTGATTGGGTTATTGGCTTTTTTTTTGTTGAGTTGTGTGAGTTCCTTGTAAATTTTTGTTATCAGTCCTTTATCAGATGTATTGTGTGCAAAGATGAAGATCACTTCTTAAAGTTTTTCTCTTTACAAAGTGAAAACATATCTACTTTATTTTCTAAGAAAAATATCTCTGAAAATATTTGAGGATGGTAAACATTAAAAAAACAGAATGGTCAATGGCAGGATATAATACCTGGAAAATTAAATAGGGTGTAGACTTTAGAAACTAGAGAAAGTATCAAGGCAATCAAATGGTGTACATCTGTATTGAAATACTTGCATTTGGCTTGGGATTTTGCTCCAGCCACATCTAGGCCAGAGAATGCCCTGCTGGGGTGTTGTATCCCCACAGCTTTGGCTCCACATCAACACCATCCACAGCTGGATGTCACTCGTGGGCCTGGAGCAGAAACCACCAACTGAGCCCTACTTGATAAATAATTATCAAAATGGATACCTACAACATCAAAATGCATGCTAGTGTTACAAGCCACTGCTACAAAAACAGAAGAAGAGGGAAATGGACTGATAGATAAAATGTTTAAATTTGTGTATTTCCTACAAAAATAGAATTATTGGGAACCTCATTAATTGCCAAGTGTCGAAATCATCTTCTAATCACGGACAGCGTTTTCTTAATTTATTATAACCTGGTAACATGAAACTATCCAGCACCCAAAGTGGTGCTCTGACACTACATACAAAAATCACTGCACCCAGAGGTGCTGGCATCTTTCACCATGATACTGTTTATTTCTGGCTAAGTGGTATTCTGCTTTCTCACACTCCTCCTTTTTATTTGGAAAAAAAAAGACGTTTTCCTGAATTCAACAAAAGATGGGAGTCTTTATCCTTTATGTGCTTGGTTTTATAGTGGCTCCTCCTTAAAACTTGTACTTAAATTTTCCTTCTGTTATCTTTAACTCATTCTTTTGAGTGTTGAAGAGAGAGATGACACTTGAGTTTTCTCCTCCAAAGTATCGGGGTTTTGCCCTTTCAAAGCTCTCAATTAGTATCAGGTTTGGAGAACACTGACTACAACCCTCTCATGGGATGAAATGTGGGCAGCAGAAGAGCCATTATGGACACCATCCCCCTGCCTGCAGCGACCTGTCAGAGGAGGGCCAGTGCCTGAGCCTGACCATGCGAGGGAATCTGAGAACTTACTGGGATGTGAGGAGTGGACACCACATCAAGGAGCACATCGTCTGAAGATCTGAAAAGTATCCACTAAATCTGCTCTCAATATGACAGTGTCTCAAAGGAGAGCAGAGCGGGGAGGCCGGAAGCAACAAAATCTGACAGTTCCTATGAATAAGCACTGGACCAGGCATTTTTCTGACCTGCCACTTTGGAGTTTTCTTTTGTTTAAATGACACTCTTCTCTAAAATGCAGTGTACATTGAAGTTCTTGGTAATTAAAACTGAAATATGACAAATGATTCTCCTTATTTTGGTAAGTTTGAGTCAACATATATTGCTGATGTGTTTGGAAATATCATGACTTTATTTATACATTTTAATGTGAAGCCCCAGGAAATGTGACAAAATTTGTTTGAAATAGATCTGTTATTATCCTGGAAACCATAAAGACAAGGAGGTCCAGAGTTGTAAATACTGACATATTCTAGATAAACAATTGATTACTTCATAAATATAAAAAAAAATGATCTTGAATTTTACCTACAAAAACTTTCAACATGAAACTAGAATTAATTTGCTTTTAATTTTAGCTACAAGCCTAGGAAAGACTATGTTCTTGTTCAGGAAATAATGAAGAAAACAGAAGGTATCTGACATACACTTGCACACACAGAAATACACAGAAAACTTTTAATATTAAGAGCGGTACCAGTGGGGCCTCCCTGGTGGCACAACAGGTTAAGCACAGTGCTGTGGAGCTGTTGGTGATGTCGGTGGCTGCAGCAGAGCAAGCGAGTTCAATGCCCGGCCGGGGAGATTCCCACATGGTGCGGCAGACCTCTCCTGTCTCACCCGCTGCTCCCCTTAGCAGTGTACTTTAGTAGGTCCACCTGGTCTGCTCCCCACTTTGTCTCTGGTGAACCCTCTCACCGCCCCACTCCTCTGGCCTGCACCCAAGCTTGCATGCAAAAATAAATCTTAAAAAAAAAAGAGTGGGTGGTACCAGCAATGATCCATATATTTTAATTAGACAAATATTTACATGAATCTCACATTATGTTTCCCATCATAACATATCAATTTTACCACTAAAATGGGAAGAATAATACTGTTTATGAAATGCTTAGAATGCATTTGGATAACAGAAAGGGCAAAAGCCACCAGTAACAGCCATGTAACCAACAGGGAGAACCGTGTTCTCCGTGTCTGTGAGCCCCTGGGACACAGGCCACAGGCCCTGCTCTGCCCGCTCAGGCCCCTGCTGGTGTGAGGGGAGTCAGCCCTGCAGCTGTGCCCAGCATGCCCCGCCCTGCTCATTTGCATCTTTCCAGGACACAGTCACCTCCCTGGAGACTTATTAGTAGGCCGGTCCCAGCCCCTGAGAGTCAGTCCAGTCAGGACCAGCGTGGACATGAGGGCCCCTGCTCAGCTCCTCAGCCTCCTGCTGCTCTGGCTCCCAGGTGAGGAAGGAAACTCCAGGAGGTGACTCAGCCCCGGGGGGTCAGGACCCCTGGCCTCAGGGGAGTCCTCTGAGGACAGGATGAACTGTGTGTTGTGTGTTTTCTGTTTCCATCTCAGGGGCCAGGTGTGACATCCAGATGAGCCAGTCTCCACCCTCCGTGTCTGCACCTCCTGGAGACAGAGTCACCATCTCCTGCCGGGCCAGTCAGGGCATTAACAATGATGTAGGTTGGTATCAGCAGAAACCAGGGAACTCTCCTAAGCCCCTCATCTATGAAGCAACCAATTTGCAAGCCGGGGTCCCATCACGGTTCAGTGGCAGTGGATATGGGACAGATTTCACTCTTACCATCAGCAGCCTGGAGCCTGAAGATGCTGCCACTTACTACTGTGGTCAGTATTACAGTACCCCTCCCACAGTGATACAGGCCTGAACAAAAACCACTCAGGGAAGAAGTGAGAGGCTGAGAAACCCCAAAGTTGTCTCATGGTGCCCCATCCGCTGAGACTCTTTGAAGGTGATGGAAAGGTTTAACAGAAAGGACACAGAGCCTCCTTAGCATGCTAGTTTTCTTCCCCCTCCTCAGCCCAGCAACACAGATGTGACCATGCCTCTGAGACTGATAAAAGACAGATAATTAAACCCAAGGAAACTGAGTTTAGTACTAGTTAGGGTTTAAAGAGCAAATGTCAGTCACTGTTGATATTTCAAGAGTTGATATTTCAACTGGTCTTGTTTTCATATAGTGAATAAAAGTCTGAATTACAGCCTTCCAAAGGCCCAGGATATGGTAGTCAGGGAAGCTGACACAGAAATAGGTGAATCTTTAGGGTCCCCAGAAATAAGCACATCTACTGCAGGAAACACAAGTTGCCCAACTGTACGGTCCCCAGACCTGCCCAGGAAACCCAGGGGTGAGGGGATGCTCTCAGAGCCTGCACCTCACAGTTGGTTCTCCAACCCCTCCTTTCTGTCCACACTGATGTCCACAGTTCCTGTGAGGATATCAAGGTCTCCCCCTCTTACCTTCAATAATCAGGAAAGGTCCCTCTGTGGTAAGTGCCACCAAGAATCACAGATCAAAAGGATAAGGGCAAGGTGAATCCAGAAGGGATGTTGGTGACAGGAGGTGGACAGCAGGAGCCTGAAGGGTCCCTATTCTCCACCTCAAAGTGTTTGCTGTTAAAGGAATGTCCCAGGATACACAGGACGGGCTGAAGCTATAAAGTAATAGTAAGCACAAAAATATAAGGAAATTGAATATATAAGAAATTAAATGTATTAAAATCATGTGACCAATGAAAAATTTTACTTGATTTTTTTTTTTAAGAAAATAGCTCTCAAATGGAAAATATGGTGGTTACCAGAGGGGAAGTAGGTGGGGTGGCTGGGTTGGCAGAGGGCATCAGTGTTATAGTGTGATGCCACCAGGAATTGGTGGGGGGAGCAAAGCACATAAATAAATTGAAGCTGCATGCTTGAAAACATATCATTTTGTAAATGAATGTAAATACTAAAATTTAATTAGTCATGAAATAATTGTATAGAAGCAGCCTAATTTCTTTATGTGCCGTTATATTGCTGCTCAAAACTTGTCAAGCATCAGCATCATGGTTATTACTAGGAGCTTGTCAGAAATGCAAAATTGCTGGTCCCGCTGTATTCATGGGGAGGATAATCTGGATTTTATCAGATACCAAGTGTCTGTATTATTTCTGAAGCAGTATTTGAGTGGACATTTTGTTCAGCTAAAGAGATCAAGCTTTCTAAAGAACACTTTAAATTTTTTTTCTTTATAATGTCACCTGGTGAATACATACATGCCTTATTTTCTAATTATTGAAAAATATAATTGAAAATATTTGAAGATAGTAAACACTTAAAAAGTATAATGGTCAGTGGCATGTGCTAACTCCTGGAAAATTAAATGGGGTAAAGTCTTTAGAATCTAGAAAAATTACCAGTACAAAGCAATAAATCAAATTGTGTGCATCTGTGTTGAGAGGTTCACACTTCAATTCACATTGCTGCTTGCCTTGGGCATTTTGTTCCAACCACATCTAGAAGAGAGAAAGCCCTGCTGGGGTAGTTGTGTCCCCGCAGCCTTGGCTCCGTATCAGCAACATTCACAGATCGCTCATGGGGCTGAAACAGAAACCCCAAGCTAAACCCTGCCTGGATCACCCAAATAATTGTCTGTATATACACTACAACTTGAAAATAAATGCTTACTTAATGTTACGAGCTGCTCATAATAGAAACAGAAAAGAATTGGTCAGTGTATTAGCCTGATTTTGTAAATTAACCCCTGGTCAGGATGAAGAAGAATGGGATGGATACAGAAAACATACAACACACGGTTCCTCCTGTCCTCAGAGGACTCCCCTGAGGTCAGGGGTCCTGACCCCCTGGGGCTGAGTTACCTCCTGGAGTTTCCTTGCTCACCTGGGAGCCAGAGCAGCAGGAGGCTGAGGAGCTGAGCAGGGGCCCTCATGTCCACGCTGGGTCCTGACTGGACTGACTCTCAGGGACTGGGACCGGCCTACTAATAAGTCTCCAGGGAGGTAACTGTGTCCCTGAAAGGTGCAAATGAGCAGGGCGGGGCAGGCTGGGCACAGCTGCAGGGCTGACTCCCCTCACACCAGCAGGGGCCTGAGAGGGCAGAGCAGGGCCTGTGGCCTGTGTCTCAGGAGCTCACAGACACGGAGAACACGGTTCTCCCTGTGGTAACGTGGGACTGGCCGTCATATGGACAACTGTTACAGATGCTTTTTGCCATTTTTGCTATCAAAATGCATTCAAAATATTCCATAGACAGGAGTATTCTTCCTATTTGGGAAGTAAAGATGCTATAGTTTTTGATGAGCACCAAATTGTGAAATATATGTGAACATGTGTCTAATTAAAATACATGGACCATTGTTTTTACCAATATTTCCACTATTGTAATTTTTAAAAGGTGTGTATGTGTGTGTGTATGTGTCAAATTCTTTCCGTTTTATATATTTATTTACATAAGGTCATATTCCTTCTCAGGTTTATGACTAAAGTAAAAAATGAAATTTAATTTGGCATTAAGGATTTCTTGTTTAAAAATAATTTTTGATGGTTTTATGAATTAATCTTATTTTCTTAATAATCTAAGAAAATTTTGATATATACTATTTTGGGCCACTGTGTCTTTATGGTTTCATGGCAAGAACAGATCTATCTTAAAATAAAAAATTTGTTACATTTCCTGATTCCATTATTCACATTAATGGGAAACTTCAGTGGGTGGCAAAGTATAACAGGTGATGTACTCCCTGATCAGGTGTGGTGTCCATTCCTCACATTCCAGCAGGTTCTGAGATTCCTTCTACATGGTCAAGCTCAGGCACTGTCCTTCCTTTGACAGGTTACTACAGGCCATTATGGTAAAAGAGAAAGTTTAAAATCACATGATGAAACATTAAAATGTATTTGATAAGATCTAATATCAATTTTGATGAAAATTTTCTCTTAAAAGTGTGTAAAGCAAAAAAAATACCTCAACATAAGCAGGGCCACATGTGAAAAGCCCACAGTAAACATTACATTCAATGGTAAAAAACTGAAAACCAAAGTATTCCTGAGAAAATGAAGGCATCATTCTCCCTGACTGCAACCTCTCCTACAAAGCTGTAGTGATCAAAATATTCTCATGTTGGGACAAAAACAGACAAAGAGACCAATAGAACAAAGCAGAGAACCCATAATGGACAGTTCATCTTTGACAAAGAAGTCACAACCATACATTGGAAAGACAAAAGCATCCTCAACAAATATGTTGAGAGACACGGATAACCACTTGTCAAAAAAATGAAACTAGATCACTACTGAACTTCATACAAAAAATTAATTCAAAATAGATTGAAGACTTGGCTATAAGACCAACCATAATATACATAACAGTAAACACAAGTGCTGAAGATGCTGCCACTTATTATTGTGGTCAAGATTATAGTTGGCCTCCCATGGTGATACAGGCCTAAACATAAACCACTCTGGGGAGTAGATGTCTGAGGCTAGGGAGCTCCAGCCACTCCTCCTGGTGCCCCAGCTGCTGAGAACGGTTCTCAGATGCAGCCAAGCCTCAAACACAAAGATATATTTGGGGATACATCTCCAGCAGCAAAGGAAACAAAAGCACAAATAAAAACAAAAAAACAAACGGGGATATGCCAACAAAAAAGCCTTTTTACCTCAAAAGAAACCTCCACAAAAACCAAAGTTATCCTAAGGACTGGGAGAAGATATTTGCATTTCGCTCTTCTGGTCAGTAAAATTGTTTTAATTTTTGTGTTTCCTGAAAAATTAGTAAATTGGAATCATATGAGTTGCAAGGTGTCCAAATCATCTTTTAATCATGGACAGAGGGTTTTCTAAATCATCATGTCCCTGCATGGTGAAACCATCCAGGACACAGGTCCATGGGGAAAAGTGGTGCTCTGACACTATATACAAAAATCACTACACCCAGAGGTGCTGGCATCTTTCACCATGTTTACTATTTATTTCTAGTGAAGATGGCCTTCTGCTTTACCAATTCCTCCATTTTCACTTGTAAAAAAAGACATTTTCTTGAATTAAAGCAAAGAAGGGCGTCTACTCTTTATGTCCCTTGAATTTAAAGTATTTCCTCCTTGAAACTTGTACCTATGTTTTGCTTTGTAATCCTTAACTTGGACCTTTGAGTGCAGATGAGACTGTTGACATTTGAGTTCTTTCTTCCAAAGCATCGATTTTACCCTTTGAAAGCTCTCATTTAGTATTGGGTTTGGAGAACACTGATTCACAACCCTTTCACCGGATGAAATGTGGGGTAGCTGAAGAGACTTTCCTGGACCCCATCTCCCTGACCGCAGTGACCTGTCAGAGGAGGGCCAGAGTCTGAGCCTGATCACGTGGAGGGAACCTCAGAACCTTCTGTATTGTCACACAATGGACATCACACATGATCAAGGAGCACATCTTCTTGGAATCTGTTCACTATTCGCTAAAACTGCTCTCATGATGGTGACACAAAGGAGTGCAGAGAGTTGGGGAGGAACTGATCTTACAATTGACATGAAAAATCATTGGATTGAGCCTCTTTTAGCCTGCCATGCAGGACTTTTCTTTTAAGTGCTCTTCTCTATAATGCAGTTAAGTACTCTTCTGTATGACGTAGAGAGGTTCCTGCTAATTACAACTGAAATCTGCATATGATCCTCCATAATTTGGTAAAATTTTGATGAAAATAGCTCTCAAACTGTGAAAAATATTGTTGTTACCAGAAGGGATGTGGCTGGGAGTGGTTGGTTTGGCAGTCAAGCTTTGACAATAACTGAAAGTGTTCACAGAAGAGGCAAAGAGGCTCCTTAGCACCCTAATTCTCTTTTTACTCCTGAGCCCAGTAACACAGAAGTGAAAATGCCTCTGCTGACTTAATAAAGTAGAGGTAATTAATCCTAAAGAAACTGGTGTACAGTACTTGCTGGGGTTCATACAGCAAAAGGCAGTCACTGTTGATATTCCAGTTAGGACTTGTTTTCATACTGAGTATTAAGTCTGAATTACAGCCTTCCAAATGAGATTTGGTAGATAGGCAACCTGATGCTAGAAATGGGTGATTCTTTGGGGTCCCCAGAAGGAAACACATCTACTACTAGAATTCAAGCTAGCCACTGGGTGGTTCCCAGGAACTTCCCAGGAAGCTCAGGGTTAGGTGAAGATCTCAGCGGCTTGCACCTCACAGGGATTCTCGAATCTTCCCTGCTGTCCTCACTTCTGTCATAAGGTGCTGTGGATGATATTGAAGCCTCTACACCTTCCAAAGTTCAGGAAGGGCACCTTAATGATCCACACCCCAGGAAATCATAGATGGAAAAGGATTAAGGGCAACGTGTGTTCAGAGGGATGGTGGTGATGGGAGGTAGACAGCAGGATCCTAGGTAGTCACTGCTTTCCCGTTTGAAGAATATTCCCAGTTAAATAATGAGCCAGGGTACACTAGAGGAGCCCAAGTGATTAAGTAACAGAAGAGCAATTAAAAAAAAAAATGAGAGAAACAATAATATATGTAACTAAGTATTATCTGACAAAAAAAATGAGGTGTTCTTGATTTAAAAAAAAACAGAAATGACTTAGACTCTGTGAAAAATTAAATATATAGTATTCACCAGAAGGAAAGCAGGGAGGGGCTGGGTGGGCAGAGGCGTGATGCCTCAGTGAGGTGGCGCTAGAACTCGTGAGGGGAATGAGGCTTATATGCAGATCAAGCTGTGAGCTGTTTCTGAAATGATGTAGTCTTGTAAAAGAAGGACAAATGAATGAAAGTAGATTTAAATGTTGAAAAATTGTGACAGGTAGCATAGCTTTTCTTTATGTGCAATTACTTGGGTGCTCAAAAATTTTGCAGATGTCAGCAGGCTCGTTGATAACACTAGGAGATTTAGGAATGTAGAATCGATGATATGACCTCATACACACTGGAAAGATCTTGATTTCTACAAGATACTAGGTGTCTGTGTGTGATTTCTGAAGCACTGCTTCAGTGGATATTTACTTCAATTATAGAGATCATTCTTTCCAATAGCACTTTTTAAAATTTCTTATTGAAACTCACAGGGAAAACACACCTGCTTTATTTTCTAATTAAGTCAAAAATAGATTAGAAAAAGGTAAGGATGGTAGAGTTGCAAAACATAATGGTCAGTGGCATGATAACACCTGGACAATTAAACTAGAGAAATTACAAAGGCAAAGGGAAATCAGACTGTGCACATCTGGGTTGAGATGTTGGCACTTCAATTCCCACGTGCAGCCTGGTCTGGGGACTTTGCTCCAGACACATCTGGGAGAGAGAATGCCCTGCAGCCTTGGCTCAACATCAACACCATCCACAGCTGGAGGCTAGGGAAGAAACAGCCAGCTGAGCCCAACCTGATAAATAATTATCAACATCAATACCAACAACATCAAAATACAAGCTTAGTGTTATAAGCCACTCATAACAGAATCATAGAGAGAACTGATAAAAAACATTGCTTTTAAATATTTGTGTTTCCTGTAAAAGTAGAGTCACCCTAATTGTCAGGTGTCCAAATAATATTTTAATTCTGGACAGTGAGGGGTTAATGTATCATGTCCTCACTGTGTGACACCACATGGCACCCAGGTCCGAGGGGAAAAGCAGGGCTTGATACTATGCAAAAAAGTCACTGTACCAGGTATAACTGGAATGTGTTTTCTAGTGAAGTTGGCCTCCCTACCATCGTCCTCTTATTTTCTCTTGGAAAAAGAATTTTTCCGGAATTAAACAGAGGGAATTAAACAGATGGGAAGGTACCCTTTGTGTCCCTTAAAGGGGCTCCTCCTGGAGCCTGTACTTATTTTTCCCCTCTGTAATCCTTTACTCCTGCATTTGAGTGCAAATGGGAGAGATAACACTTGAATTCTCTCCTCCCGGGGCATCACGTTTGCCCTTTCATGACTCTCTATTAGTTTGCAGAACACTGATTCCAACCCTTTCTCAAGATGAAATGTGGGCAGCAGAAGAGCCATTCAGGGACACCATCTCCCTGACTGCAGTGACCTGTCAGAGGAGGGCCAATGCCTGAGCCTGACCACATGGAGGGAATCTCAGAACCTGCTGGAAGTGAGGAATGGACACTGCACATGATCAGGGAGCACATCACATGTTATCCTTTGCCACCCACTGAAGTTTCCCATTCATGTGAATAATGGAATCAGAAAATATGACAAAATTTTTATTTAAGATAGAGCTGTTCTTGCCCATGAAACCATAAAGACATGGTTGCTCGGATAGGTACACATCAAAACTTTCTGGTGAAAAAAATTTGATCAATTTCATAAAACCATCAAAAATTATTTTAAGCGATAAATTATTTTATTTTGTCCTTTTTTAATTTAATTTATGTCCTTTACATTATTGTGTATCCCCCATAGCTTTCCAACAACCAATTTACCCATGAACCATTACCATAGTCCCTTGTGCTCATTTCTCCTCTATTTTGGTCTCTCTTCCTCCCCCTCCCCTGTAGAATGTCTCTTATTTGTGGTTCCCTGCTAGTTTTTGCTTTGTTATGTTTTGTGTGCTATTTATTCTTTCTGATTTCTCGTTTGGCTCTCTAACAGTCCCCTATAAGTGAAACCATTCGATATTTTTTTTTCCTTCCGGCTTATTTCACTGAGCATGATCCCTTCTAGCTCCATCCATGGTGCTGAGAATTGCATTTGTTTATAATTTTTTATTCAAGCAATAAATTCTTAAATGAAATTAAAATTCATTTTTTATCCTGTTACGGAAACTTTCCCAGAGAAATCAGGCAGCACTCAGAGCGGTGGAGAGAGAGAGATTTAATTGTCACACTGGCGGGACCAGTGGGATAACTCCCAAAAATCTGAGCCCCAAATTACAGGAATGGCAGGTTTTTATAGTTTGCATAAGGAAACTTACCTACCCCATCCATCATAAACTTTATTGTTTAGGAAGGGGGTCAAGGTAACCATAGCTACTATTGTGGACAAGCAGTACAGCACAGAGAGTTTCCCAGCAGCTTTCCACCCCAGCAAGCACCAGTATCCAAGCAGTGAACTTAGCAACTTGAGCAACTTTCATTTCCAAGCAGCAAACTTATGAACTTCCGACTTCAATCTTAATCACAAATCTGAAAAGGAATATGACATTATTTAGGAAATATATGTAGACAAAAATAAAAGAATTTGACACATATGCACACATGTCAAAAATACAATAGCGTGGGCCTCCCTGGTGGCGCAAGGGGTTAGCACAGCGCTGTGGAGCTGTGGTAGCGGTGGCAGCAGTGGCGCCACGAGTTTGATGCCTGGCCAGGGAGAATCCCACATGGCACAGCAGACCTCTCCTGCCTCCCCCGCTGCTCCCCTCAGCAGTGTATTTCAGTCCATCTGCCTGTTCTGCTCCCCACTCTGTCTCTGGTGAACACTCTCACCGCCTCACACCTCTGGCCAGTACCCCCGCTTGTATGCAAAAATAAAATATAAATCTTTAAAAAAAAAAGAGCAATTTCTCACCCTTTAAAAAAAAATACAATAGTAGCAATATTGGTACAACAATGGTCCATGTATTCTAATTAAGCACATGTTCACAGTATTTCACAATTTGATCCTCATCAGAAACTGTAGCATCTTTCCTTCCTAAATGGGAAGAATACTGCTGTCTATGGAAATATTTAGAATGCATTTTTTGATAGCAAAAATGGCAAAAACATCAGTAACAGTTCCCCATGCGACGACTAATCCCATGTAACCACCAAAGAAAAACTTTGTCTCTGTGTCTGTGAGCCCCTGGGACACAGGCCACAGGCCCTGCTCTGCCCTCTCAGGCCCCTGCTGGTGTGAGGGGAGTCAGCCCTGCAGCTGTGCCCAGCCTGCCCCGCCCTGCTCATTTGCATCTTTCCAGGACACAGCCCACTGCCCCAAAGACTTATTAGTAGGCCGGTCCCAGCCCCTGAGAGTCAGTCCCAGTCAGGACCAGCGTGGACATGAGGGCCCCTGCTCAGCTCCTCAGCCTCCTGCTGCTCTGGCTCCCAGGTGAGGAAGGAAACTCCAGGAGGTGACTCAGCCCCGGGGGGTCAGGACCCCTGGCCCTCAGGGGAGTCCTCTGAGGACAGGATGAACTGTGTGTTACGTGTTTTCTGTTTCCATCTCAGGGGCCAGGTGTGACATCCAGATGAGCCAGTCTCCACCCTCCAAGTCTGCATCTCCGGGAGACAGAGTCACCATCTCCTGCCGGGCCAGTCAGAACGTTAACAAGGAGTTAGACTGGTACCAGCAGAAACCGGGGAAATCTCCTAAACTCCTCATCTATCATGCATCCAATTTGCAACCCGGGGTCCCATCGCGGTTCAGTGGCAGTGGATCTGGGACTGATTTCACTCTCACCATCAACAACTTTCAGCCTGAAGATGCTGCCATTTATCACTGTCAGCAGGATTATAGTAGGCCTCTCACAGTGACACAAGCCTGAACAAAAACCTCCTGGAAGCAGATGCTGAGGCTGGGCAGGCCCTTCTGCTATTCTGGTGTCCCATCTGCTAAGAATGCTTCTTAAATGCAACCAAGCTTGAAAATCACTGAACGGTCTTGACAGGAAGAGAAAGGCTTAGATTCTGTGAAAATTGAAATATTTAGTGCTCACCAGAAGTAAAGTGCAGTCAGGCTTTATGGGCAGAGGTATGGATATTGCAATGAGTGGCACTAGAACTCGTGTGGGAAGTGAGGCTTATACACAGATCTGTAAACTGTTCTTCTGGAATGATGTAGTCTTGTAAAAGAAGGAAAAATCAATAAAATTAGATTTTAAATATTGAGAAATTGTGACAGATAGCATAGTTTTTCTTTATGTGCAATTGCTTTGGGTTCAAAAATTTTTGCAGAACCCAGCAGACTCATTGATAACACTAGATTTAGGAATGTAGATCAATGATATGACCTCACACACACTGAAAAGATCTCGATTGCTACAAGATACTAGGGTTCTGTGTGTGATTTCTGAAGCACTGCTTCAGTGGATATTTACTTCAGTTATAGAGACCATTCTTTCCAACAGCACTTTTTAAAATTTCTTATTGAAACTCACAGAGGGAAAACACACCTGCTTTATTTCCTAATTAAACCAAAAATAGATTAGAAAAGAGGTGAGGATGATAGAGTTGCAAAACATAATGGTCAGTGGCATGAAAACACCTGGACAATTAAGTGGGGTGAAGACTTTAGAAACTAGAGAAATTACCAAGGCAAAGGAAAATCAACCTGTGTGCATCTGGGTTGAGATGTTGGCACTTTCAATTCCCATGTGCAGCTTGGCTTGGGGACTTTGCCCCAGCCACATCTAGAAGAGAGAATGCCCTGCTGGGGTGGCTGTGCCCCACAGCCTTGGCCCAGATCAACACCATCCACTCCTGGAGCCGGAGCAGAAACAACTGGCCGATAGCCCAGCCTGATAAATAATTATCAATATCAATACCAACAACATCAAAATACATGCTTAGTGCTACAAGCCACTCATAATAGAATCATAGAGAGAACTGATCAAGAAAATTGCTTTTAAATATTTGTGTTTCCTGTAAAAGAGTCACCCTAATTGTCAGGTGTCCAAATAATATTTTAATTTTGGATAGTGAGGGGTTAATGTATCATGCCCTCACTGTGTGACACCACATGGCACCCAGGTCCAAGGGGAAAAACAGGGATTGATACTATGTACAAAAGTCACTGAACCAGGTGTAGCTGGCATCTTTCACCATGTTGAATGTGTTTTCTAGTGAAGTTGGCCTCCCTACCATCGTCCTCTATTTTTTCTTTGAATAAGACATTTTTCCTGAATTAAACAAAAGATGGGAATCAATCCTTTATGTCCCTGGGGTTTAAAGTGGCTCCACCTTGAACCTGTAGTTATTTTCCCTTCTGTAATCCTTTACTCCTTCGTTTGAGTGCAAATAGGAGAGATAACACTTGAATTCTCTCATCACAGCATCATGTTTGCCCATTCATGGCTCTCAGTTATATTGGGTTTGGAGAACACTGACTGCAGCTCTTTCATGGGATGAAATGTGGGCATCAGAAGAGCCTTTCATGGACACCATCTCCCTGATTGCAGTGACGTGTCAGAGGAGAGCCAGTGCCTGAGCCTGACCACATGGTGGAATCTCAGAACCTGCTGGAATGTGAGGAAATGAACACCAAACACGATCAGGGAGAACATCACCCGTTACCTTTGCCACCCACAAAGTTTCCCTTAAATGTGAATTATGGAATTAGGAAATGTGACATGATTTTTATTTAGGATATATCTGTTCTTGCCCATGAAACCATAAACACATGGTTGCCCAAACAAGTACACATCAAAATTTTGGTGGAAAAAATTTTGATCAATTCATAAAACCAGCAAAAAAAATTTTTTTTGCAATAAATTCTTATGTGAAGTTAAAATTCATTTTTTTCTTAGTCACAAATCTGAAAAGTAATGTGACATTATTTAGGAAAATATATGTAAATAAATGAAAGAAGTTGATATATATGCACATGTTAAAAATGGAATAGTGGCAATTTGGTACAACAATGGCCCATGTATTCTAATTAAGCACATGTTCACAGTATTTCACAATTTGATCCTCATCACAAACTGTAGCATCTTTCCTTCCTAAATGGGAAGAATACTGCAGTCTATGGAAATATTTAGAATGCGTTTTTTAATAGCAAAAATGGCAAAAGCCATCAGTAACATTTGCCCATATGATAGCTAATTCCATGTAACCACCAAAGAAAAACTTCTTCTCTGTGTCTGTGAGCCCCTGGGACACAGGCCACAGGCCCTGCTCTGCCCTCTCAGGCCCCTGCTGGTGTGAGGGGAGCCAGTCCTGCAGCTGTGCCCAGCCTGCTCCGCCCTGCTCATTTGCATCTTTCCAGGACACAGCCCACCTCCCTGGAGACTTATTAGTAGGCTGGTCTCAGCCCCTGAGAGTCAGTCCCAGTCAGGACCCAGCATGGACATGAGGGCCCCTGCTCAGCTCCTCAGCCTCCTGCTGCTCTGGCTCCCAGGTGAGGAAGGAAACTCCAGGAGGTGACTCAGCCCCGGGGGGTCAGGACCCCTGACCTCAGGGGAGTCCTCTGAGGACAGGATGAATCTGTGTTGTGTGTTTTCTGTTTCCATCCCAGGGGCCAGGTGTGACATCCAGATGAGCCAGTCTCCACCCTCCGTGTCTGCATCTCCGGGAGACAGAGTCACCATCTCCTGTCGGGCCAGTCAGAGTGTTAGCGATGAGTTATCCTGGTATCAGCAGAAACCAGGGACATCTCCTAAGATCCTCATCTATAGAGCAACCAATTTGCAACCCGGGGTCCCATCCCGCTTCAGTGGCAGAAGATCTGGGACTGATTTCACTCTCACCATCAGCAGCCTGGAGCCTGAAGATGCTGCAACTTATTACTGCATGCAGGATCATAATTGGATTACCACAGTGATATAAGCCTGAACATAAACCACCCAGGGAAGCAACCGTTGCCTAGGGCAGCCCCTTCTGCTCTTTCTGGTGCCCCGTCTGTTGAGAACACTTCTCAGATGCAGCCAAGCTGTGAAGATAACTGAAAGGTTTCCACAGAAGAGGCAGAGGGTCCTTGGTGCCCTAATTCTCTTTTCCCTTCTCAGGCCAGCACACAGGCATGGCATTTTCTGTGCTAATTTAATAAAGACAGAGGGAACTAAGCCCAAGGAAACTGGGTTACAACACCAGGTTGATTTCATAAAGCAAAAGTCAGTCACGGTTGATATTCCAATCTGGACTTGTTTTCATACAGAGAATTAGTCTGAATTAAACTTTATAAGGCCCGGAAATGGGAGTCAGGGAAGATGACACTGTAACAGGGTGGTCCCCAGGAAAAGGGGAGGTTCCAGGTTCCCTGCCCTACCCAAGGGTGACGCTGAGCAGGAAGCAGAAGAAGCTGGAGAGGAGATTGGAGAAGGAAGCACTATGGGGAGCCGGAAGGAGACCTGGAGGAGGCACATGGAACAGAGAAATGTGAGGAAGCTGCACTTGCTTCTCGGTCCTGGACTGGTTGAAACAGATGTGAGGGAGAGACCCATGCAGTGGTTAACAGTGGCAGCTTTTATCTTGATTTGGATTTTGATCTTTTCCTTCTAGACTTGTCTGGCTGTTTCTGACTCTTTTCTATGGGTCCCCACCATAGTGCTTTAGGCTTAGGCAAGCTTTTGGGCCCCATAGGCCCTGCTTTGGGCCAACCCTGTTTGGCTGGGCATTTACCCACAAGGGAATGGGTAACTTTGGGTGCTTGATTTGAAAACTAAATTCTTTGTCTTTTCTTTTTTGCACACGAATTGTATTAAAGTTCCTTTCCATTTAAGGTCTTATATGTTTTGTCGTGATGCGGCAAATGGCAAAACCTATTTAGAGTGGGCAGAGTTGGGGTTTTAGGGTGCTCCTCTCCCTGTCCTGTAATAATACTAGAAATGGGTGAACCATTATGTCCCCAAGAAGCAAACACATCTACTACTGAAGATAAAAGCTGCCCATCCATGGAGTCCCCAGACCTGCCCAGGAAGCCCAGGGCTGGGTGATGCCCTCGGTTGCCTGCACCTCACTGCTGATTCTCAAACCCGCCTTCCCTGTCCACAGGTCCCTTGATAATATTGAGGCCTCCCCCTCTGACCTCCAGTAATCAGGAAGGTCCCCTCCTTGATCACTCCACAAGAAATCACAGGTAGGAAAAGGGTTCTGAGCAAAGCGAGTTCAGAAACAACAGTGGTGACGGGCAGGAGCCTGCACGGTCTCTGCTTCCCAGTCTAAGGATTTGCCTGTTAAGGAATGATCAACACCGCCCACAGCTGGATCACTCGTGGGGCTGGAGCAGAAACAACAGCTAACCCCTGTCTGGATCAGTGAAATAATCACCAATACAGACACTACACCATCAAAATAAATGCTGTGTTACAAGCCACTTATAACAGATATAGAAAATAGGGAAATGGTCAGTATTATCGTTTCAGTATTTGTGTTCTTGCAAAAGTAGTGTCAACCGCAACCTCATCAATTGCCAGGTGTCCAAATCATCTTTTAATTGTGGAGAGGGCAGGGGTTTAAATTCGTCATGTCCCTGCAGTGTGACACCATCCAGCAAACAGTTCCAAGGGGAAATCAGTCTCTGATGCTATGTACAAGAATCTCTGAGCCCTGGTGGAGCTGGCATCTTTCATCATGTTTAATATTTTTTTCTAGTGAAAATCAACTTTTTCTGCTTTACCACACCTCCATTTTCTTGGGAAAAAGTTGTCCTGAATTAAACAAAATAAGGGAGTCTACCTTTTATATCCCTTAGATTTAAAGCAGATCCTCCTTGAAGCTTGTAGGTATTTGTTGCTGCTATAATCCTTAGCTCAGAATTTGAGTGCAAATGGGAGAGCTGACACTGGAATTCTCTCCTCTCAGGCATCACGTTTGCCCTTTCAGTTCTCTCAGTTCGCATGGGGTTTGCAGGACACTGATTCCAACCCTTTCACTGGATGAAATATGGGCAGCAAAAGAGCCTTTCATGGACACCATCTCCCTGAGTGCAGAGACCTGTGAGAGGAGGACGAGTGCCTGAGCCTGAGCATGTGGAGGGAATCTCAGAACCTGCCGGGGTGTGAGGAATGGACACCACATCTGATCAGAGGGCATGTCATCCTGGGATCTGTTAACATTCACTGAAGCTGCCCTTTATATGATGGTGACACAAAGGAGGACAGAGTAGAGAGGTGGGGAGAAATGACATGTTACAGTTAATATGAAAAATCATTGGATTGAGGGGCCTCCCTGGTGGCGAAATGGGTTAACCTCAGCACTATGGAGCTGTCTGCAGCCACTGCAATGCGGGTTCAATCCCCGGCCAGGGAGTTTTCCACTTGGCACAGCAGACCTCTCCTGCCCTACCTGCTGCCCCCTCAGCGGTGTATTTCAGTTGATCTGCCTGTTCTGCTCCCCACTCTGTCTCTGGTGAATCCTCTCAGGATTCCCCACACCTCTGGCCTGCACCCCAGCTTGTATACGTATAAATAAATAAATCTTTTTTAAAAAATATTGGATTGACCCTCTTTTAGCTTGGCACACTGGGTTTTTTTTTTTTTAAGTACTTTTCTCTATAATGCACTATATAGTACATCGGGGTTCATGCTAATTGCAACTGAAATCTGCAGAATAAATCTCTATATATTGGTAATGTTTGGATCAAGATATTTTGGTGATGTGTTTGGAAATATCACATTTTTATTTATGTATTATAATATCATGTCCCAGGAAATGTGACATAATTTTTGTTTAAAATTATGTCCTAGAAACCATGAAGACAAGTAGGTCAAAATTTGTGTGTACATTTTCTGGGGAATAAAATTTATTACTTCATAACATTGTCAAAAAAAAAAGATTTTTGACTGATCAATAAAAACTTCTCCATGAAGTTAAAATTCATTTTTGTATTTAGTCACAAGCCTGAGACAGATTATGATCTTGTTTAGGAGATAAATGTAGAAGACAAAGGAATTGGCCATGCGGTAATACATATACAAACTTAATAACAATGGTAATGGTCAAAATGTTCCCAGCAATGGTCCGAGTATATTTTTACATACAATTACACACATGGTCACATGCATTTCACCATTTGTTCCTCATCATAAGCTATATCACCTTTATTTCCTAAAGAGGAAGAATACTGCTATTCACGGATATATTTAGAATGCATTTTGAGAGCAAAGTGGTAAAAGTCTTCAGTGACGTTTACCATATGACGGCCAGTCCCAGGTAACCACAGGAACAGCCATGTTCTCCATGTCTGTGAGCTCCTGGGACACAGGCCACAGGCCCTGCTCTGCCCTCTCAGGCCCCTGCTGGTGTGAGGGGAGTCAGCCCTGCAGCTGTGCCCAGCCTGCCCCGCCCTGCTCATTTGCATCTTTCCAGGACACAGTCACCTCCCTGGAGATTTATTAGTAGGCCGGTCCCAGCCCCTGAGAGTCAGTCCAGTCAGGACCCAGCGTGGACATGAGGGCCCCTGCTCAGCTCCTCAGCCTCCTGCTGCTCTGGCTCCCAGGTGAGGAAGAAAATTCCAGGAGGTGACCAGCCCCAGGGGGAGTCAGGACCCCTAGCTCTCAGGGGAGTCCTCTGAGGACAGAATGAACCTTGTGTTATGTGCTTTCTGTTTCCATCTCAGGGGCCAGGTGTGACATCCAGATGAGCCAGTCTCCACCCTCTGTGTCTGCATCTCCGGGAGACAGAGTCACCATCTCCTGCCGGGCCAGTCAGAGTGTTAGCAGCTGGTTAGCCTGGTATCAGCAGATACCAGGGAAACCTCCTAAGTGCCTCATCTATGCTGCATCCAGCCGGCCCAATGACATCCCCTCTCGCTTCAGTGGCAGCGGGTCTGGGACAGACTATACTCTCACCATCAGTGGCCTGGAGCCTGAAGATGCTGCCACTTACTACTGTGGGTATTATTATAGTTACCCTCCCACAGTGACACAGGCCCGAACAAAAACCACCCAGCGAGCAGATGTGTGAGGCCGGGCAGCCCAGCTGCTCCTCCTGATGGCCCTTCTGCTGAGAATGGTTCTCAGATGTAGCTAAGCTTTGAAAATCACTGAAAGGTCTTGACAGAATTAGGGAGGCTCCTCCATACCCTAATTCTCTTTTCTCAGACCAACAACACAGACATGACAATGTTTCTGCTGATTTAATAAAGACAGAGGGAAATAAACCCAAGGAAACTGGCTTACAGCCCCAGTTTAATTTCATACAGCAAGTCAGTCACTGTTATTATTCGAAGACTGAATTATTTTCATACAGAGAATTAGTCTGGAATATAACCTTTCGATGGCATGAGATTTGATAATCAGGGAAGCTGATACTAGAAATGGATGATCCTCTTGGTTTCACCCAGAAATAAATGAATCTATTAGTAGAAATATAGGCTGTCTAACCATTTGGTGCCCAGACCTGTCCAGGAAGCCCAGGGGTAGGTGATGCACTCAGCTGCCTGCACCTCACAGGTGATTCTCCCCACTGTTCACACCTCTGTCCACAGGTGTTACGGAGGCTATCAAGGCCTCCCCCTCTGACTTCCAAAGCTCAGGATGGGCTCCTTCTTAATCAATCCCACAGGAAATCATAAATGGAAAAGAATTAAGAGCAATGTGAGTCCAGAAGGGATGGTGGTGACTAGAGGTGGACAGCAGGAGCCTGGGTGGTCACTGCTTCCCAGTTGGAAGAATATTCCCAGTTAAGGAATGATCCTAGGTACACTGAGCTTGAGTTATTAAGTGACAGAAGAGCAGTGAAAAAATGAAAGAAATAATTACATATGTAATTAAGTGTGGACATGTGTCAAGTTAATCTCATTAACAAGGGAAGCTCTCCAGGGCAGTGTGGGAGCTGAATTTCCTCTGTGATGAGAATCTGCTATGTGGAATGGCCACCAGAAAATCCCGGCCCCAGAGATCTGCCTCCTTTTTCCCTGGCAGCTGCTCAGCTGAGACAGTCTTCATTCATGGAGGTCTCCTCAAACACCTCTGAACCCACAAAATACTGAGAAACCAGCACAGCAGTGTGTGACCTAGGACACAGATGTTCCCAGACAAGTTCCCATGAAGGGCGGGCACTGGTTTCAGGCAGAGAAAAGAGCCCACCAGCAAGCAGGGCGAAGCAGACCTTTTTGTCTGAAACTGAAGGACACTCAGCTGTTGGCCCATTAGCACCACACTCTGTCACTCTGCCCCATGCTGGCTTTAAAATGACCCTGGGCTTTGAGGAGATAGAATATATATCTCATAGATTTCTAATCTGATTTCTGTTACTTTCTTCATTATATTGTAGAATACAGAAGAGAAATTAAAACATGTCAATGTAAAGTCTTTTATTTGAATGGTCATAGCTATATCATTCATGACAAAGTAAAAACAATCCAGATGTTGCTTAAAAGATGAATGGATAAGTAAAGTGTGAGAACCCAGGCAATGGAGTGATATTCAGCCTGAAATATAAATGGAGTGTTGCTACATGCTACAGTGTAGAACTTTGAAAATATTATACAAAGGAAAACAAGTGTTCACAAAATAATACCTATTATATTATCCCATTATGTGGAAAGTCCAGAAAAAGCAAATAACTGAGATTTAGATTAGAAGTATTTAGGACTGGAAGAGTAATGGGAGGTTTCTTTTTGAGGTGATGAACATGTTCTAAAATTGACTGTGGCGATAGTTACACATGTTATAGTGTGCCTCAGTAATCACGAGGCAAAGGAGCAGTCAGACAAAGGCCTTTATTAATCCTCAGCCATACCCGCGGCTGGCTCAAAGCCCCAAAGCCTCATCCGCAGAATATCAGTGCTGAGGGTTACACTAGCACATGGCTCAAGGCCCCATCCGCAGAAATGCAGCCTCAAAGCAGGGGTCAGGAGGGGTTTTATACCCGCACCCCCCTCCACATTCTCACAGTATAGCTACTAGTTCCATAAAAGGCAAGCAAGCAAGCTGTTACAGAAGCAGAGCAGAGCGGTTACGCCACATAGCCAGAAACAGGGTCTTATCTGGGGCTAGGGGTGTTTTCTTTGAAAACAATCTTTCATGAATGATTGGGTGGAAGGCATTTCTGCCCTCTAGCTTACCCAGGCTGCCTAGGAGTGGGGATGAGGGTCTGCACTATCTCATTGCTCTCTAACACACATATTTGTGAATATGCTAAAAGCCACTAAAATGTATGTTATCAGTGAGTGAATTGTTTGGCTTGGAAATTATATACCAGTAAAACTGTGGTCTGCCCACCTTTGAACTAGACCTGTATTTGAGAAGGCTTTCCCAAAAAGCACTGATCAGCAAATTGTGTGGCAGGAAGCAGCGGGTCATTTTTTGCAGGGATGTACAGTGAGGGCAATGCAGCTAAAGAGCCCCTCACTGTGGAGAGAAGGTCTAGGCAGAGAAAGCAGGCTGGTGAGGGAGCGGGGGATGATGGTGGCTGATGTTTAGGCACAGGGAGAGAGTTCTGAGGGACCACTGCACATCCCCATCCAAAACCCATGGGGACAGACACACCAACTCTCCCCATGCCCATGAACTAGTGGTATTGTACCTACTACACTGTACTACCTTGTACCTATTAATTTACCTATTGTATCTATTATAATTTTACCTATTAATACCTGAACTGTGGTAAGTATTTGAACTATGGTAATGCAAGAGAATGACATTTTTATTAAGAAATGAATCCCAAGTATTTGTGGTTGCATACCTATAACTTTATTCTTAAAAGCTTTTTTTGAGTATTTACATTTATATTGACTGTTTACATAGACCAAGGGCAGGAGAAATGGTCCCTGAGGGGGAAATTGGCACAATGGGGGAAGATGATAAACTTCTGTCTGATTCCCTCCCAGGATCCAGCTCATTTAAAGAACAGCTAGGTCATCAAAGGGCTAAACCCACCAAGGGATAAGTTGAGAAAGAAGCCAACTGTTCTGCTGTCAGTGATGCTACAGGGTCACAGCCTAGCACCCCAAGGAACATACAAGGTGAAGAGGTGAAGCAACACCTGGGACGCTAGGCCTGTGTTCCACAGTCAGAGGGACAGCCAAGAGATGTCTGGTGTGTCACAGAGAACTGGTTTTGTTTACACAGGACACTGTGCCGCACCTTACAGGCAAACCCCATTGAGGGGAATTATGAGCCTGTGACCTGCACTCCCTCAGGACCAGACATCTGTGTCTTCGGGGATGAGGGGGCATAACCACGAGCACAGGCACATCTGTGATGTCCCCAGGGGTAGAGGCTGGCAAGGGCAGGCAGCCCAGGGGAGCCTCTGGCAGACAGCATCACCAGGGTGACCACACCCTGACTCCACCTTCATCCCCCGAGGGGATTTGCATCAACCTCCCCGAAGCTCCCCACCATTGGCCCAGCCCTGTAGGCAGAGGCTGATAAGTAGGTCTTTTCCAGGGGCAGCATCTGAGCAGCCTTGGGAGGTGAGGAGACAGGAAGATGGTGCCGCCATCCCATATCCTCGGGCTCCTGCTCCTCTGTGTTCCAGGTGAGACTATCCCCACGTGGAATGTTCCCTGAGGGGCAATCCATTCTCCCTGAGAAGAGCGGCATTGGGAGGGGCAGGAAATAAGTACTGACCACCACCGGCCTCACTCTCTGGTCTCACCCTGGAGTCCCCCTCTAGCTCTAGCAGAATCACAGCGTCTCTGATGAGCCCTGTGTTCCTCTGATTGCAGGCTCCAGCGGGCAGATCGTACTCACGCAGGCCGCTGAGTTCCTGACTGCCGCCCCGGGGGAGAGAGTCTCCATCAGCTGCAGGGCCAGTGAGAGCCTTCTCTACTCTGACGGGAAGCATTACTTGTCCTGGTACCAGCACAAGCCTGGGCAGGCCCCCAAACTCCTCATTTACCACGCCTCCACCCTATTTAATGGGGTGCCCACCCACTTCAGCGGCAGTGGATCTGGGACAGACTTCAGTCTCACCATTGAAAATGTGAAGCCTGAGGACTTTGCAGTCTACTACTGTCTCCAGACCCTTAAAAGTCCTCCCACGGTGGTTGAGCCCCGAACACTAACCCCCGCTGGGTGAGCCCACAGCTCTCGCTGCCACATCCTCCCGCTGCTCAGGAGCGCTGACAGCAACAGCTGAGCACTTGGTGCACAGACCGTTGAAAAGGGAACTAACTGGTTGGTTCCAACCTCTGGCTAAAAGTCTATAATCATCAGTTCTCATGAACTGAAAGACTTCTCAAACAATTATTTGCTTAGTGGTTTCTTTTTTAAAAAAAATTTGGGGGTCCAGTCCAAAGGTCTTTAACTAGGTCCAAAAAAGAAGGTAATATATTTCTCTATAAGTTGACAGATGTTAACTTTTCACAAGTCGTCTCATTCTAGGATCTCTTTGTCTCTTTCCTTACACTCTGTTAGTTCATGAACTATAGAAAAATAACCTGATACCAACAAGATGGCAGAGAAGTACTCTGCCCCCTGTCCACCCACGGAAACAGTGATTTAGCATCCATCTGCAGACAGAAGTTCCTCTGTAGGTCCTTTGGGACCCTGGTAGAGGTTTTGAAACACTAGTGGGGCCCAAGGCCAAGCGGAGCCACTGTGCATAGGTAGGACACACTAGTGGCGGCTCATTGACCCCGGCCCAGCTGCAGGCCAGATGCAGCAGTACCCTTCCATCTATTAATCTCCCCCTCCACTTGGCTGCAGTCCCACTACCGGTTCCATATGCCAAGGGACCAAAGCAGAGCTATACACCTTGCCCTTGGTAGAAAGCTCCTCAACCTTAATCCCAATTGTGGACCCTGAAGCAGCCCTATGACCTGGCTCCAGCCCTGCTCTGCCATGGTTCTGGAGACAAGGCTGCCTAACCATGGACCCACCCAGGACCTGATAGGAACCTGCCCAGATACCTGACAGGAGACAAACTTGACCATGTCCTTTGCTTACCATCTGAAGAGCAACTGCTGACACAGAAGTGGCTCCATGATCAAGTTCAAGTCTGGACCAAGTCGTGGACCCAGCCGCGGTCACAGGACCTGGATCCAGCCCCAGTCAACTACAGTCCCAGAGATAGTCCCATCAGACCAACAGCCTAGCAAGAGAACATCTTTACCTGTCAAAACCAGACTGGATAGACTGGCAGATGTGATGTGACTATTCCTTCAAATAGACAGTCACCAACACAAGGCCACAGGGACCATAAAGAACCAGGCAAACATAATACCAACAAAAGAAACTAGTAAAGCTCTAGTAACCTACCTAAAAAAACAAAGATTCATAACTCTGAGAAATAATTCAATATAACAGCCTTGTAAGACCTGTAAGAGAACATAGAGGCATAAAAATGGTTTAAAAGAACCAGATAGGAATGCTGGAGGCAAAGAATCCAAGACTGAACTGAAAACTTGAACAGGAGCACCAAAGGCAGATTCAACCATGCAGGTTCTCTTCCCAAATGTTCTCTGTCTAAATCAGTCCCTCCGGTAGTGAGAGAAAAACCTTGGAGTCAACTTGAGACTCTCTTCCTTTCACACTCTGTCAAACCCATGAACATATTGTTATCGCTCCAAAATATTCCACTCCTCCCCTCCTCTACTGTTCACAGTTGTGAGCCCAACCTGCCACCATCTCCAGCCCAGATGGGGAGGAGGCCCTCCTGTCCTTGCCCCCTAGAGAGAGCCTGTTAACCGACATATCATGCCCTGTTCTTTTCGAAGCCCTCCTGCTTACCACAGCATGCAAAACAAAACTCAAATCCTTAAAGAAACCTTCAAGGTTCTAAACAATGGGACGTCCTTTTCATTCCTTTGATCTTATTTCCATCACTTTCCCCCTTGTACACTCCACGGTAGCTATACTGGCTTCCTTCTACTTCTCCAACATACTGGCCCAGAAATGCAGTTTTCTCTACTAGTGCCAAGAGATATTCCTGTGGCTCTTTTTCCTCACCACATCAGGGGTTTGATTAAAACTTTCTCAGTGCAGCTTTCCACAACCATCTATATAGCGAATTGATTGTAAACATGATTCTCTGTTCTTTTTCTGTCCCTATATCCACATGCTGGGCTGTAACTTTGCAATCCCTCCTTATCGAATGGTAAAGGCTATTTACCGCTTGTAGAGGCAGGAAAACACCAGGAGCAGGTTCTCAATGGAGCTGCGCAAACAGGTCTAAAGGAAAGAAGGAGTCCTGGCGCCCTCAGTGGCTTTTTAGGCTTTTAACAGTTTCTTGTAGGGGGGCAACCAGGTACAGGGCAGGCAATGGGTCCGGGGGACTGGGAGGCTGGCAGGCCTCCCAGCCCCCAGTGAATCTTGACTCTCTCAAGGCTCTCTCAGGGCCTCTCTGCTCCATGCTATATTCCTTGCTGCTTGCCACTGCTGCTGCTGCTTCTGCCACTTCTTATAAGCCCAGTCTCTGCCTCAGGTGTGCACACTTAACACCCCACACCCTGCTCCAGGTGCCCTCCATCAGGCATGCGCATAGGCCTGCATCATTGGGAGGAGGGCAGAAAAACATGACTCTTTCCTTTACCCTACAGCTCTTGTTCAACAGGGCCAACTACTTTAATCATTAAAATACAGCCAGTGGGACCCTGGGTCAGTGCTGAGTCTAGGCAACAAGATCTCTTATATGATTTCATTATCTCTCTTGGGACTGTCAACTGCCAAAGAAGGTGAGATTAGTCTACCACATAATGAGGGACATGAGGCTCACTCACCCCTAACTGATGGTCAGGCAAATACAGAAGTGCAAAATATATTAAGTAAATGACAGTCTTTCTATATCAACTAGCACCCAGCTGACCTGTCAGCTAACTTAAAGCACATGAGCAAGCTGGCCAAGATCAACCAAACCTGGCTGATATTAACAGAACAACTAGCTAACCAATAAACACAACAACAATAGAACCACTTTAGTGACATTCATCAGAAAGATGTGGCTGGAAAATAGCACGCATGGAAGGTAAAAAGCAAGGCAGGGATACTACCTTCGTGTGGAAGGCTTTGAATAGAAGCGGTCAAGAGTAAAATACTGGGAAGTTACAGGGCCACTGCAGATAAAGTAAGATGAGCTTGAGAATAATGAATTGAATTAGAAATGTTCCAGAGTCAAGAAGGCAGGGGGGGGGGGGCCGGGGCCTCCCTGGTGGCACAGCGGTTGAGCGCTGCGCTGTGGAGCTGTTGGCAGCGCGCGGTGCGGGTTCAATGCCCAGCCGGGAGAATCCCACATGGCGCGGCAGACCTCTCCTGCCTCGCCCGCTGCTCCTCTCAGCAGTGTATTTCTGATCTGCCTGTTCTGCTCCCCACTCTGTCTCTGGTGAACCCTCTCGCCGCCCCACGCCTCTGGCCTGCACCCCAGCTTGTATAAATAAATCTTTAAAAAGAAAAAAAAAAAAGAAGGCACGGGGGAATTGATCAACCAGGGTGTAATCATGCCATCTGTCCATCGGAAGCAGGCAGCTTCCTGTGACGCAAAACTCCTGAGAGCATCTCAAACACATCTTGACAAGGGGCTTCTTCAATATCACACCAAAAAAAGAGATCCAGAAAAGCCCCAACTCCCTTCATTTTTTTCCTGGGCCCAATAAACCCTCCATGGGATTGATTCAGAAGATGCAGCCCAATAGACAGATAAAGAGTCTGGCATGTTCCGGCTACTTGGGGAGGAAGCAGCTGGTGCAGGACAGACTCGTTGACTCGCAGCCCTGGGGAGGTTTATGTTCAAGGCTGAAGCACTGTGAGAGGGAAGCTCTGACGCTGCTGACAGTAATAAGTTGCAAAATCCTCAGGCTCCAGGCTGCTGATGGTGAGAGTGAAATCTGTCCCAGACCCGCTGCCACTGAATCTGTCGGGGATCCCAGATACTCGGTTGGATGCATCAGAGATAAGCAGCCTGGGAGCCTGTCCTGGTTTCTGCTGGTACCAACCTACATAGCTGCTAATGCTCTGACTAGCCCTGCAGTTGATGGTGACCCTCTCTCCGACAGCCGCAGGCAGGGAGCCTGGAGATTGGGTCAACTCAATGTCCCCACAGGCACCTGCAATCACACAAGGATAATGATCACCTGCACATGTTACACAGACACGTTGAGGTATCATCCAAAAGGGGCTTTCAAATGCCATCACATGTCAGCACATAATGAATGAGGTCCATTTTGGAAATAGTCAGCATGACTCATTATATCTTAAACTTATTTTTTAACTCTAAAAAAGATAATACTCCAAAAGGATGGGAGCACTTTGAAATTTCTCACCTGAGATCCAGAGCAACAAGGACACAAGGACCTGGGCCTGAGAAGGCATCTTGCTGGCCCAGTCTGCTGCTGCTCAGCTCGCATAGTGAGGTCCTGTTTATAAAAATCTGAGCAGAAGGTGTGGCCCTGGCCTATGCAAAGCAGTTGGTAAAGAGGCAGATTGCAGGAGCAGGGGGCTGTGCAAGTAACCAAGGCAAACACTAACACTGAGAGCACAGTTATAAGACAGAAGACAAGAAACCAATTTAAGCCCTGAGGTCAACTTAGAAACTCTGAAACTACAGGGCCTCCCCGGTGGCGCAGCGGTTAAGCGCTGGGCTGTGGAGCTGTCGGCAGCAGCGACGCGAGTTTGACGCCCTGCCGGGGAGAATCCCACATGGTGCGGCAGACCTCTCCTGCCTCGCCCGCTGCTCCCCTCAGCAGTGGATTTCTGATCTGCCTGTTCTGCTCCCCACTCTGTCTCTGGTGAACCCTCTCGCCGCCCCACACACACCTCTGGCCTGTACCCCAGCTTGTATGTATAAATAAAAAAATAAATCTTTAAAAAAAAAAAAAAAAACAACTCTGAAACTACAAGTTGCCGAATAATTTAATGAACACCTATTTTAAATTCAGAAGTGTTTCTAAATATGGTCGGTTTCCAGAAAAAATGAGAAAGTTTCCTGAAATCAAAAATCATGATAAATAAAGTATACTGGAAAAAAAAATACATATGGGAAGGAAGAAGGGAGGGAAAGGATTTAGCATATGAATTCAGAGAAACACAAACACTCATTCTCTAGCAACCATACAAGGATTCTATTCCAGGCAAAGTGAAGTAACAAGGATGAGACAGGTAAATTGTGAGGATAAACTGTGCTGCATTTCTCTATGCTTATAACAAACTATAAAAAAAAGAAATGAATAAAACAATCCAATTTATAATTTCATCAAAAAGAAATAAATAGGAATAAATTTAACCAAGGAAGTAAAATACCTATTTACTGAAGACTATAAGACACTAATGAAAGAAATTAAAGATGACACAAATAAATGCAAAGAAAGATATTCTGTGCTCATGGTTTAGAAAAATTAATATTGTTAAAATTTCCATACTATCCAAAACAGTCTACATACTCGATGCAACCCCTATCAAATTTCCAATGGGAGTTCTCACAAATAGAACAAACAATCCTAAAACTTATATGGAACTACAAAAGCAATCTTGTGAAAGAATAAAGCCAGAGGCATTGCATTCCCTGATTACAAACTCTATCACCTACAATGCTAACTTGGGATGTGGCTGAACTTTCAGCAGTAAGCATAACACATTATGTACAGATGTTGAATTGTAATGATACACAACCTTAAATCTAAATATTATAATGCAATGTTACTTCAAAAAATTTTTTTTCTTTCTTTTTTTAAAGAGTTCATTTATTTTTGTATAGAAGAACTGGTATGTAGGCCAGAGGTGCGGGGGTGAGAGGGTTCACCAGAGACAGAGTGGGGAGCAGAACAGGCAGATCTACTGAAATACACTGCTGAGGGGAGCAGCGGGTGAGACAGGAGAGGTCTGCTGCACCATGTGGGAAGCTCCCTGGCCATGGATTGAACTCAGGCCATACCGGTGATTGTACTGAGACTTAAACCATAAGCCACCATGGAGACAAATAAAAGTATTTTTAATAAAATAAGAATTCTTCTAAAAATTAAACATCATGGAATTAGCATCAAAGCATAGAACAATGAAACACAATAAATAGCCCAGAAGTAAACCCAGGTATATATGGTCAATCATTTATAACAAAGGAACCAAGAACAGACTATGGGGAAAGCACAGTCTCCTCAATAAATTACGTTGAATCACATGCAAAAGATTGAAACTGGACTACTATTTTATGTACTACACATAAAAATTAACTCAAAATGGATTAAAGACTTGAAAGTAAGACCTGAAACCATAAAACTCCTAGAAGAAAACATAGGCAGTAAGTTTTTTGACATCAGTCCTGGCATTGAATTTTTGGATCTGACACCAAAAGAAAATATATATAAGTAGGGCTATATCAAACCATAAAGCTTCTACATAGCAAAAGCCATCAAAAAAAATGAAAAGGCAATCTACACAGAAGAAAAAAAAATTTGCAAATCATATACGTGATTAGTTAATATTCAAAATACATATAGAACTATACAACTCAAGGAAACAAATAAAATAGTCTAATTTTAAAATGGACAGATGATCTTAAAATCTTTAACTACGACAAAAATTGTAACTGTATATGGTGAAGAAGTTGACTAGATTTATTGTGGTGATTACTTCATAATAGTTATAAATATCAAATCATGTACATGAAAATAATATGATGTCATTTATACCTCAGTGGAAATAAAATAAAATAATAAAAAGCTTTCTTGATTTCCAAAGAAAGTCTCTTTTAGACTGGTTGTTATTAAATGGGTGAGACACAGTTTTATTTGTAACACCACAACTCCCCCTGGGGTGGGGAAGAAGTTTCAGAAAGTTTTATTTTTAAAAAAGTGTACACTTGCTGCCCTCTTCTGGTTATACAAATTCCTAGAAGCCATTCATCAGCCTTCATCTTCAGAATATTAAAATAATAAAAAACTTTACCTCTCATCTGTCCATTTTCATTTTACATATGGGAAGCAGAGACCCAACTAGAACAGTTTTGTGTAAGGCTATTTGCAAAGTTCACCTATTACTTTTCTTATTATTTAAGTCTCCTTCCCATTTGCAAAAAGTGAAGCAGTGACAAGAGAATCTGCAGGTTATAACTATCTTGGACTCTGATGTTCTTTAACTACAAGCTTTATGGCAGCACTTCTCACACCCAGGACCACACCTCATGCAGAATGAAGAGAATTCCAGTCTTCCAGCATTCTGAGAACTTAACCTGAATTTTCTGAAGAAATAATTCTTCAATCTTGTCCTTGGTTTCTTTTGAAATTTAATTAAAACTTACCTTCTTTTCCACAATATGTCCATTTGTGTTTTAACAAAATATTTCTACAGCAAATTTTATACTTCTGGAAATCCCCATCACCTTAGTTTGAGAACCACAATCCAAGAAAATACATAGAATCAAATTCCTTAAGTACATATCCCTACTGATATTTCTTTATTTACAAGATAGCTCCTGTCTTTACTTTAAATTGGGTTTTCTTCATTATGACTCTTTTGCACTGATGTTTATTTTTAGAGTATATTTATCTAAATTGCTGAGGGGCTTTTTTGTACCTCAAATTTTGTGCCTGAAGCAGGTGCCTCGCCTGCTTCATCCTAGTCCCTACCCTGCACGAGGGACTCCAAAGGGCTAGGAAAACTTTGAATACCTGAGACGTAAACATTTTTTGCTGTGAAAATCACACTGCAGTCAATAAACAAAATTGCACCCATTTCCAACTAATGCTGAAAGACTATTATAGTCCCAGCCCTCCAAGCCCCAGATTCCAAAGGTGAAGAGTCCAGGTTCTGGCCAGGGACAGAATCATGCAGAAGAGGATTTGAAGCAGGCCTCGATAGTGAGGAAACATGGCTTTTGAAAGCGAGCAAGATTCAGCACATGCGCAGATCAGAAAGCAGTGCCAGTGGTCAGAGGAGGAAGGGAAAGGAGCCTGGTAAGAAACATGGTCAGATAGTGGGGAGGGATCTGGTCCCCTCACATTGGACTCACCTCGTGTGTTCGTGAAAACCTCAATGCCCTGTCACCCCCAATGTACTGGACCAGAGCATCAGAATCTCTGGGGTGGGACCCAGGCGTGTAGCATTTAAAGACCTCCAGGTGATTCCAACCACAATGGCCTTGGAGAAGAACAGCTATGGTAGGCTTGAGAGAAGATGACAATAGCTTCTAAGTGCAGTGAGAAATCTCAGAAGAGTTTTAAGCAAGGAGATAACTTGATCAACTTAATTTTTTTAGGAAGACTCTGGTTACTTAGTGAAAGGATAATCCAAAGACTGTTGTTCATCAACCACTCGTGTACGTGTGCTTCCCAGGTAATTGGATCCAATCAACGACAATTAGCCCACACTAAGAACCTAGGACACCAGCAGGGACTCTGCTACATGACCCACACGTGGTACTTTGTTTACTCCTCATTACACCTCTATAAGAGAGGTTTTAGTATCCCACACTCCAGATGAGAAATTTGAGGTTTTGAAAAAATTAAGTCATTTACCTAATGTTACACTCAGCTCACTAAAAGCAGAGTTGGGGTTCTAATCCCATCTCAGTTTATGTTCCAAATACTACATGGTGCCTCCTTCAATTGGGAAGAAAGTGCTGGCCCAGGGAAGGCACCATCCAATTTACTGGATGATTAGTTGTTGTTTTTTTTTTTGTTTTTTTACTGCAAATGAATAAATGGGCATCTGGATTGGCATCAGGATGAATCCACACAGCTCTGAAATAGCAAGGAGGAGTTTTTGAGGGTTATGTAGATGACATAGAAAAGTAGAAGCAGAAGTAGAGATAGATAGAGAGAGCAAAATGTTAATATAGGTATAATAACTTTACAGATCTATGGGTGTTTTGCTTTATTTTAATGGTCTGTTTAAAGTACCTAGAAAACTTATAAATCACCTATAATTTTTAAAAACATTCAAGATTGCTATGTTACTGTTTTTTACTCTACAAATCTTATCATGAACTTTTGTCCAGAACAATAAAATCTGACTTGGTTTGTAACACTGCTTTTGTTGCCTGTGGTTTGTTGGCTTATACAACACTGCCATCTGCAGACAGAATTTCATAACTACATCCAACTTTAATGTGAGTCGCCTCAGCTGTGTGTTTCTTATTTTCATTTTTAATATTTGTAGAATGGTCTACCACTTAAAAGATAGATGGAAAAAATACACTGGCATAATTTGATGCCATTCCATTAAGAATTTCAGTACACTGATAACTGATAAGAACTTTTAAAAAAATAACCACCATGTCATCATCACACAGAATTGCAAATAATTAATCCCCTAATATTATCTAATTTCCAGTATCTATTCACATGTTATTGGTTACCTCTAAACACCATTTTAGTAGTAAATTTGCTTAAATCAATGTCCAGGGCCAGGTAAATATGGTTAAGTTTTACCAAAACCTGAAAGAAAACTCTATTTTTTAAAAGTATTTTTTAAAAAGAGAGAAAAAAACAGGAAAGGAGGGTAAACTATCATTATCATTATTTAGAAACATAAATCATGTTGTAGGACTAGAATAATCTTGAAACCAAAATAAAAGACTAAAGTGGAACAAGAAAAGCAAAAATTAAATTCACTCAAAATCTGCAGTGCAAAGTTCTAAGAGAAAATATTAGAAAGCTGTATCGGTTAGCACAAGGGAGAATAGAGAGTTACCTAGATGAGGTCATGCACCTCAGGTTGCTCAGTCCCTAGTAGGAAGAGGAGAATCTGATTATAAAATTCTATGATGTGATAAAGGCAGGATGTAGGAAATACAGGACATAGCACAATACCACCCTGATTCCATGGCCCCCCGGAGAGTCTGTGTTCACTCAACTTCACCTGCTCGTTAAATGGCCAAAATTTCTTTAACAGCAGAGGATAACTCTATTAGATATAAAGCTCCTCATCCCCATAACTTCCATCCCATTCTGGAATTCCAGCCCACTCCAGTAACAGGAGTCTGAGATCAATTTTTCTCTCATAATCATAATCATATTCATAATTGGCAGTCTTGCCATTTGCTATGGAAACTTTACACTGAAAATGCCTTTGTCAGCCTGTGTCCTGCGGAACAGCTTGGAACAGAAACTCCATCCTCCACTTCCAACTAGAACTTTATGCAGGTTAAAAAATAAATTTCTGATGCATGACATCATTCAAGTTCCAGTCACATCTGCTAGCATAGTTATCATTACCTTTAATTAACACACTGCCAAGAGAAAGATTGCTCATGTACCAATCTAATGCATTCTGCAGGCTGCCTGCACCAGCTCCACTTAGTGGAAATCATTGAGCTGGTTCTAAGAAGGCAAATGTTCAGACCTTGCCTGTGCACCTACAGCCTTGGCTTTATTAATGGAAACTTGAATTTCTCAATTATAAAAGTCAAATAATCAAGGCTTTTCCGCTTTTAAAATGGTGATTGGTGTTCTGAATGAGTTCTAGAGCTGCTGTCATGCTGAGGAAACATATTCTTGTATCTCATGGGGTCATTTTTATCCTTTAAATTAATATCTGAAAATGCGTTAAAATTACCCTGTGACTTGGGAAGACCAGATGGCAACTGTGCAAAAAATTTTCCCTGCTTGCAAAGGTTTTGCCAGTTGCTTCAGGAGATGAAATAGAATTATTTTAATTAGGAGGTGAGACACCCTGTTCTACTTCCAGTTCTGCCCTTCACTGGCTAAATAGCCTTGAGTAAATCATTTCCCTTATTAGGGACCCAGTTTTTCCCCACTTTTACTGAATAAGCTAAACGTGATTTGTCTGTTCTGTTTTAAACAGTTCAGAAGCCCACAAAACCCCTCCAAGGGACACTGTCTGTTTTCTGTTCAGCCTGAGCAGAGATAATCCCAGATGAAGGCACCACCATCAGCTACAGTTTTCAGGGTCTCAGAAACAACCGAAGATGATCACCAGAGGGCACCAGATCAACAAGGTGAAGACAGCAAGTGCAGGCTGACTGCTGAACAATCCTTGTTCACCTCATTGATTTATCAGTACATATGCACTGATCACCAACTGAGAGCACAGTGGTGAGTGTGAAACCTCATGCTGAGCCCCCTGAAGTGCAAGAATAACGAGGAAGGTGAAGAACATTATTTTTCATAGGACTGAAAGGGATAATATCCTGGGTAGAGACAAGAGTCAGTGACATATTGTGTGGTTATCTTTGTGATAGTGATTTTCCCCCTAGGTTAAAATGGCCTCATATGTGTGCCTTATTTTTGGATGGATCTTCCAGGTTTGGGTTATTAATTTTGGCAGTCACCCCTTCTACATTGTTCTTCTCCAAATTCCCAGCCAGATCATTGTAAGAGTTGACTAGCTAGCTACCCATTCTCTTCACTTTACTTTAAAAAAGTCATACAACTGCTGGATTTAGGCCTCATGGAATAGAGACGGGTCCTTCTAGTTTGTAGTGGCCTTAGGTTTCCTTTGGAGAACTAGTCCAGTCCAGTTGCTGTAAATGGTCATGACAATTCAGAGAACAAATTGAAAAGCATTCTGTCTATATATCTTCTTGACAAAGGAATTACCAGTTTCAAAAAGAAACTACTTGAAAACCATGTTATATTAGGTTCTTTTAGAAGAGAGAGATCTTTGATAAACTTCTCTATTTCTTCTTTAATTTGAGGTTTAGTCTAGTGTCCATCTAGGCCAAGGGCCAATTGTCCCAAGGGCCAATTGTTTAGTTTATTCTTGGAGGTGAGAAATTGTCCGCTTCATTTGGATGTTCAGAAGTAATGACCTATGGGGGTTTTACTTTGAAGATGGGGAGAATAAATGTTCTACTAGCCCAACACTCCCTAACCCAGGAACCCTCTCTAAGGGTTTCTGGGGAAATGATGCAGGAGAGTCAGGCATGAGGTAAGGAGGAGAAGAGACAAGACAGCAGCTACATGAGCCATGAAAACAGTCAAGGAGACCAACAACTCTGGAATAAGAATCTGAAATAAGAAGGGACCAAACATTTGAAAAATTTCTTCAAATCCTTGGAAAGTTGAAGCCTTCACTAACATGTCACAGGGAGGCTGGAGAAGGTTTATTTGGAAAATAAAAAGAGTGAATAGCTGATGAGCACATAAGCAAAATGTGGTATAGCCATATAGAGGATTATTACTCTGTCATGAAAAGGAATGGAGTGTGATTAAATACTTCAACAGGAATAATTCTTGAAAACATTGTGCTAAGTGAAAAAAAGCAAATCACATAGGACCATATGTTATATTCTATTTATATGGAATATCCACAATGAGCAAAAATGAGAAAGCAGATTAGTAGTTGCTAGGGGCTGGAAAGGATGAGAGTGCTGGGAGGTGATAGATAAGGAGGGAAGGGTTCCTTTTTTGAGGTAATGAAACTTTTCCAAAATTGGTGATGGTTACATTTGTGGTGTGGTATAGCAAGTATAATGAAAACTATTGAATCACACACTTTAAATGGTGAATTGTATGATACATGAATTTTATATCAATAGAACTACTACCCTCTCAACCAGTAGACATATATATATATATGTATATTATATTATATATATATATTATATATATAATATATATATATAATATTATGAGGGTGGTCCCAAAAGCCAGGAAAAATGGGGGAGATTCAGGTAGCATTTACTTTTGTTCTGAAAAACAATTTTTGCATGTTATTATCTCTTCTCATTCCCAATATCTATTTGAATTTCTCTTTTCCTTTGTCAAATGTTCCAGAAATTTGTCTACTTTATTGATCCTTTTCAAAGAAATACTTCTTGGTTTAATTAATTTAATTTTGAATAGTGGGCAACTTTTTTATTTCTAAGTCAATAACTTGTTTGCTGACTATAGATAAGTTCTAGTTTTATTGCTTTGTGTGTAGGAGAACATTACCAAAATGATTTCTACTTTGAGACAATTTATTGATTTGGGGGAGGGGTTAAGGGCATAGGTAGATAGCCAAGTATTATACTCTGTAAGCATTTGAGAAGATTTTATTTTCTATGTTATAAAGATAGAGAGAGAGAGAGAAAGAGAGAGAGAGAGAGAGAGAGAGAGAGAGAGAGGGAGGGAGGGAGGGAGGGAGGGAGGGAGGGAGGGAGATATCATGTGAGACATGTCTATTTCTTTCTTTCTATTGAGGGTCAGTATGAGGACCAGAACAAATCTATTTGAATTTTATGCTTCTCAACCAGGCACCCCAGACAAAAATATTATGTTATGTTTTGAAATGTCCCTTATTATATAATTAAATGAAGGATACAAATAATCTTTAACACATTGATGCCAATATGATTATCTCACACTACAATCAGTTCTGTGATTACACATAAGATAAATAAAATTATGGGCTTGAGAAGGAAAGGAGGAGGGAGGGAAAGAATCAAGTTTTTATTGTGGTACTCCAACCAACACAGATAGATATATAGATAGATGATATAGATAGATAGATAGATAGATAGATAGATAGATAGATAGATAGATAGATAGACAGACAGAAAGTCTTCTAGTATAATTATCATTTTCTTAAGTTCACATTGTATCTCTAATAAGACTGTTTACTTTTTTATTGATTATATATTATACATTGATTAATATATTATATGTATTATACATATTATTTTTTTCACACAATGTGACTCAGTATAAAGGCCAGTAGGAATACGAATAGAGTGTCCATGAAAGACCTGAGGGTTTTGACAACAGAGAGGGCAAAAAGCATGAAGAACCAAGTCTGAACTGATCCATCTCCCAACAGCTTCTACAACTTGCCAAGTCACAGTAGTAGCTCATGGTGGGTTTCTCTGTAGCAAGGACTCAGGACTGGGTGCTAAATAGGCAGTCTGAGGCAGGCAGGGAACTCTAGGGCACAGCTCAAGGCAGTTGTCATTTATGTAAAACCAGTCAAGAACCACAACATTCAATATGCAAATCTTGGTGGCTGAGCCTCTCCAAGGATGGTAAGTCCTGTCACCATTGTTGCTGTTTTATCTTTCACTCTAGGAAGTAAAAAATGCCTGAAGTCTTAATGCTTTCGTGGAAACAAGATGAATTTCTAGTTTTTTCAGAGCAGGAACAGCATCTTACTACAGCACACAAGAATCTGCACATGGTTGAACAAAGGAATCTGCTTCTCCCAACATATTGTTCTTCATAGATGAGTGGAAGCAGATAGCCTGAAGCAGCAAGAAGCAGCAAGTTCTCAAGTGACCTCCTCTGTCTCTCTCCTGCAGGTTTTATGGGGTCGTCCTTGCCCTTTGGAGAAGCAGGGCAAATTCCATTTGTGTCACCCTATCCAGAGGACTGCAATTTATCAATTTGTGGACTCCAGAATTTCCTCCTTATTTAGTAGAATATCAGTAAAAATAACAGACAATATGATCCTAAGGATGAGTTAAACTGAAGTAAAAAGAGCACCTGCCTTGGACTCTACCATGATGGATGAGCTGAAAATCATCAAACCACAGACGTCAAGATGGATTATCAGACACAAACATTCCAGAGCCAGGTAGGGAAGCCACCATTCCTCGAATCTTACAAAAAGCAAAATTTGCCATTGCGTCTCTGACATACTGGGTGACTTACTATACATTCCTGATGTAAGGCAGCCCTCTCCATTTAGTATATTAAATCAAATGAATAGCAAAATTGGTGCTTCTTGAAATGTTAGACATAAGAAATATTGATAAGATAGTTTATTATAGTTTTCAGGATAATTTATAAATATAGATTTCATGTCTCCCCACCCCCACCCCCGCCATCTCTTTTCCCACCCTCCTACTCCCCAAAGCAGTTTACACTTTATTCTAGAATCTAACTTCGCTAGGGGGGTAAATGTAAAGCAGCTTCAGTGATGAATTTCTTAGAATGTTCCCCCAAAATTCTACTTCCAACACTTATACAATAAATTCAAGAACCTCTCCAACCATTTTATTGACACTTTGCCTTTTCTCAGCCAATCAATTTTATCAAGGTAGACCAGACATCCTTTGGACAGATGCTTCTGAGATATCCTTTGCCATCAAGTAAAGAACCATACACATATGAAGGATCTCAGCACTTTTCAGTGATTCATTTTATAAGAAATGTCACAACCGCCATTGCTACCAATCACTACTCTGTGTGATAGTTTTTGCCACAATGATGATCATTTTTCATTAGAAGAAAATACTGCTTACCATTCAGTTGCTCTCTTCACACTCAGTCTCCAACTAGGGGACTTGCATCCTTCCTTCCTAGGAACCCTAGGAACTTGCATCCTTTTTAGTCTTGCCATCTTTCATTCCCATCTTCCATATTTGTCAGAGTATCTCCTATATAATCAGTAAAACTCCTACCTCTTTTGCCTTGTTAAAGATAATTGAAAAGTATTCAAGAAGACTCCTGCATGTATGCATATGTGTGTATATAGTATGTATGTATATGTATGTGTGTTTGTGTATGTGTGTGTATAAAACTAAAAAATTCTATTTATACATTGCACAGGAATGTTGAGAATTCTACTAGACATAGTTGACTACTCATCAAAATGTGTATAGTCTTGCTATGTCTAGAAACCACAAAGTGAATATATTCACACAGTTTTCAAAAAATCAAATATTCTACAATACATGAAAATGTAGCCAAAGAAAATGTCCTTTTCTTCCTCCTTCCACCACTGATGCCTCTGTCACCCCGGGACATAACTGCTGGGCACAGTTGTTCGCAGTTCCTTCAGAGATTAATTTTATATCTATGCAGATTCCATTTAAATGGAATCATGATATCTCAGAATGCTTATGTTCAGTAGCCTGTATATTCACAAATACTTTCCAAGGGACATTCAGAAACCTACCTCTTCCTGGCTGCTTTGTGCTCCATTGCAAAGCTCTATGATAATTGCTTTAATCAAATTCCTATTGATAAAGATTTTAGTTATGTTCCATTTTTGAACAAAATTTCAACACCCTTTGAACAACATTTCAGTGAGCAGTCTTGCATATTCGCTTGTCCCACTTACCTACCTACACAACCCTAGGACCATCTGCGGGGTTTTCTTTTCCTCCCAAGCCCAGTGTTTAGTGCCAGGCATGCTGCTTCCACTGGGTGACTTGATTCCCAGGGTTTAATGGGCAGAATCTTGCAATTGGGTGCTCAAGTTCAGATCCCAGCTCTGCCACTCACTGCTTAAGTGGTTATTTGACTTTGCTGCACTCAATACAAAGTAAGGAATAATCTCAGTTTCTTTTGCCTAGATATTAGGGCTAACTGAATATGGTGACCCATGCTCAATGTCTGGCCCTTTGTAAGTGCTCAAGAGATGTGAAGCATAGTTCAGGTGTCGCTGCAGAGAAAATCACTTTCAATCCTCTTTAGGACCTGTGTTGACTATATCCTGGGTCAGCTATTTTGCACATTTAATTCCCACTTGTTTTTCTCTTCTATCTCCAGCTTATTCCTTTCTTTTTTCATCCTCTGGTGAGATCCACTGCTGATTTTGCTATTTAAGGAAACTAGCAAAGTTCCGAGTGACAGAATCAGAAACCCTACTCCTAATCTTCAGAATTGCAGTTACAACTTCTCTTGTAAAACTTGCTGTTGCAGTGGTTACTCCTTGGTCTATTATAATTTATCAACTCTGATCTATTATTGATTTTATTATCCAATGTTGGGCTTTGGCTGTTTCATCCATTCTGCAAATGATTGTCAAATATTTGTCAGGTGAAGATACTGGGCAGGGCCTTTCAAATACAAGACAAATGAAACACCAAACAACTTATAATCCAGTAAGTCAGGAAGAATCTGACAGCAGAGAAGTGCAATTTGTTGAGTCAGACTCAAGAACCTTCCTGGTCTTCTGCAAGGTCAGATCAGTTGCTTGGGGATAAGGTCTCTCTTGAGCTGCTCTGAAAGACAGTTGTTCACGCACCAATGCTGACATGCAAAGATGCTTTCTAAGCAAAGGGAGTGTCTGATAAAACAGCTGGAGGAAAATGGGAAGGGGTTTAGGATGGTGGAGATGGAAAGTTAAGAGGCAAACAAAGTCTGCAATAAGTGAAGATGGACTCAAAATAAAATGAGGTCTTCAGTGTTCTTGGTGGGTTCCCATTGAAACACCATGGAACCCTAGGATTCCCTGGCAGTCCAAAGACAGCATGTACCTGAGACAACTCAGTGAGATGTTGTGGGTTCTTCTGTTCCTAAGAGAACAGATGTTCAAGCCAATAAAATTTACTTTTCTACTCTGTTGATTTTTGTTTCACATGTCATCTATAGCTTCACTCCAAAATATATGCCAACATAAGACCCTGGTCTTTAGTGCATATTTAGTTAACCTTTTTTGAAACAACTCAGTGACACACGAGGACATTCTTTAATGATTATTAACTGATGCTGAAGAGTTCCATAATGACACTGAATGAGGTTTATTATTTGCAAAAGACTCTAGCTGCAGGAGAACAAGGAGGGGCATTTTTTTTCAACTTGCTTGTCTTTCTTTGTAGTTAACATTCAACCTATTTTTCAAAAACAAATTTTAAATAAACAGTCTAAATGTGGTAGATTGCTAAGGAAAAGGATTAGGCCATAGACATAAAAGTGTCATTTTGTATGATTTTAGATCTCATCTAAAAAATAAAAATTTTCTATCAGAGAAGCTCCAGGGCCTCCACACCTGCTTGAATAGAAATGAAGCTTCAGCAGCTGCCCAGGGCCCAGTTCCCCTGGGTGAAAAGGTTTTTGTGCAGTGAGACAATGGAGAGTTGCCACTGTGGTGGACGTTCGGAGGTGGCACCAAGCTGGAACTCAAACGTGAGTAGAATCCAAACTCTCTTTCCTCACTTGTCTGTGTTTTGTGATCCCTGTGACTATGAAGTGATCTAAAAACTAACTTTTGCAGCCTTTGGCTTCCTCCCAGCCAAAGGTAATCTGTAAACAAAGGTGAGAACAGATTGCTCTTGTTGTGATTGTACTTATTCAGTCCCAGTATTGGATGAAAATAACTTGTCTAAGTGGTAATTTCAGAAATTTACTGGGGAGCTTAGTTATATGTTTGGAACAGAGCCTTGTTCAATTGTCAGAAAGGGAGACTCAGTTTTTGTAGAGAAGGTTGGGTTAGGGGAACTACTGTGTGTACACGTTCGGCGCAGGGACCACGGTGGAGATCAAACGTGAGTGCTGTTTTCAACTCATTCTGTGCTGTTTCTAACTGGTTTGCTTTTTATTCCTTTGTGTGCATATTCATTACTCAGATGTTAGGGATTTAGCCAATTTCATCCCCAGACTAGATTCAGAGGAGGGAAAGATGCCCCACAGGAGACTAGCCGATGGTCATTTTTAAGATTTCCAAATCAAAATGACTTAATTGGGGGAAGGGGTGGCTGAGTTTTCAGAGCACATTTTTGTATGGGTGGAAGTTCAAGGAAATCACTGTGGTTCACGTTCGGCGCAGGGACCAGGGTGGAGATCAAACGTGAGTACATTTTTGCTCAATTATTTGTGAGTTTTTATGCTGTTGAATTATTTATGCCAGCTTGTGACATTTTAGTTTAAATGGGCCATTTCTGGTGACTCAAACGTAAGTAGTAGAAAACAGCCAATTTTAAGATGATCAAACCAATCTAGTTTGTGAGGAGAGCAGGATTTGTGTGAATGGGGGAAAGTAGCTGGATCTTGCTCTGAAGTAGACTTTCTCAGACAATTGGCTTCAGAAGGTTTTTGTTGAGGGGGCAGTGAGTGAGCCCTCACTGTGGCTTACGTTCGGCGCCGGGACCAGACTGGAGATCAGAAGTAAGTGCCCTTTTCTGCTCCTTTTTCTCATAAAGTTGCAAAATGGGGGGTTTTGTGTTTAGGACATGAACTGAGATAAGTTAGGAAAGAAAGGGGTTCTTCTGAAATTCAGATGAGCCGGGGACTGAAACTCAGTCTGTCTCAGAGAAGAGAAAAAAGAGGGTGATTTGACGAGGCAGCTGAACTGCCAGATTTTCTGGTATCCTCAGTCTACTGAAGTTAGTGACAAAGGGGGAGTTTTAATTGAGGGGAAAGAAAGAAATTAAGCTAATACTATGGATCACCTTTGAGCAACGGACATGTCTGGAGGTTAAATGTAAGTAATTTTTTTCTATAGCCTTCTGAAATTTGGGTCCAACTGCCAGTATTGATTTTTAAAGGCTTAAGTGTGTGTTTTGTGGAAAGGGATAAATGAGATACCTTTTAGATTTATCATCAGTTCCAAAAGTTAAACTCAGCTCCAAAAATTTACTTGTAAGCAAAAAGGTTAATTTAATTTGAAAAGAATAGCTCAAATGGAAAAAATTAATGTTGATGAAAAGGAAGCCTTGTAGTTCCAAAAAGCAAACATGAATTAATTTTTCATTCAGTTTTGCCAAATACTGTATTGCTTTTTGCTCATTGTGTTTGAGAGAGAAAAACAGAGAAACATATTTCCTAGTCTGTTTTCTTTCTTCTGTCCAATAAATTATTTTATAAGGTAGTAAAAATCAATAACACATATTAAAAAATCAGTTACAAGTTAGTTACTTTTTTGCCTTGGGAAAAATGCAGCTTAATTGAGAATCAGCAGCAATTTCATTTTTAGACTCTAAACTAAGTGATAAACTGTCCATTTTTCAAAATTACAGATACCATATATGTTGACAGCTCCAATTTTTGTATTAGACTAAACTTGAAATGGTTTATCATAATGGAGAAAAGACGGTAGCCTTCAAAGCTCAGTTTTGAAGAATTTTGGTTAAGTGAAGGGAAATAAAATAATTGCATTTTTAAGTGCCCACCGACTTATAGAAAAATAAGAAATATTTTAATGAGTATGTTCTTTTAATTCCTCTTAGCTATTTTTTGGCCATAATTTTAGACCGCCGAGGAGGTCATGCCAGTTAGCAAGGTCTGTGGCCCTCATGGGTGTCTTCTTGTGACTGATTTTCGTGGCCATGGCGCTCTTGTGACTGAGTGATTTTTGTGGCCACAGTGCTCTCCTGACTGATTTTTGTGGCCATGGCGCTCTCGTGGCAATTGGCCTGGCCACTAAGGGTTCTGGCGACTCTCTGCCAGTCTGTTTAGCGCTGGTGTGGCCCACTTTCCTGACACAGTGGTACAGACAATGTCACAAACGGAATAGAATAGAAATGTGATGGGCACTGAGCAGAGAGAAGCTGATTGATTAGAGATTTCAGAAATAAAATTCATATTCACTGTTATATCCTCTTAATGAAAATTTCCATTAGGCCACCGTAAAGAACTTAAAGCTCTTTTTTTTTTTCAGTGATATGAGATTTTACCATAGCCTCTCATCAAATATAATTAAATAATAAAGACTCAACCCCAAAGAAAGAAATATGTACCACTCTTTCAGGGTAAAATCCATACCAGCAAAAGTCTAATGTAAGGTTGGCAATCTGGCTACTCAGGTTTTGCTTAATTAATTTTTACAAAATTTACAGTAACTACCATTTAGGTGTATTAACTGCTTTTTTTAAAAAGTAAAATAATAAATTTGTGATGTTTTTAATTTTCAAAAATTTAATGATTTGAGTAGGACTACTTTAGAAATATTTTAAACTAATTATTTTAAACTCTTTTAAAGCTATGTGGAGGGGACTTTTAAAATTTTATCTATGCTTTTAAACTCCACTAAAAGTTAATAAGATGTATTTCAAGAATTTCCATATTCAATATACTAATTATTTAATACTTTAGTGCAGGGTGGAAATTTAAAGCTATCAAGGATTTCCTCAGATAGGAATATCTTCATAGAATATTTCCCCTCCATTTTTTTCTAGAATTATTCTACTACCAAAGCTATTTTATAAAATTTCTGAAAAAATGAGTAATGAGGTTAAAAGAAAAAAATATTAAAATATAAAATATTCAATATCTTATGTTAAACTGTTTGGTTAACATGGAGCCTAAACATAGAAAAGCCTATGCATTTATCTGCTGACTTCTTTCAGCAAAAGATTTTTGATTTGTTATTTTAACTCTTGCGCTCCTGCCCCAGGGCTTGAATGCCCATAGAGGGGGATTTCCAGGAGACCATCTGGCAGCTGCTCATGGTCAGAACCTAAGCTGGCTAGTTCCTCCTCAGCAGGTGGCCAAAACTACAGTTGACCCCTCCTGGGCTGGCAGAACCCAGACCCTGTGTGGTGACAGCCAGGGCCCAGGCTCTCTCTGAGGCCTTTGTGGGGGAGGGTTGGAAGATTGCAGGTCTGATCATGAAGGGTGAAAGAGCACTTCAAAATTCCAAGGGAGTAATACAAAATGGCCTTTGTTTCTTGGTCGGAAGCACTGAGTTTCCTGTAGGAGGCTGGGAACACAGTTGAAGGGAAGAAAGGTCGGGTCAAAAAAGCATACAAAGGAGCTTTAGGATGGCCGCTGAGTTCAGACAAAACAATTTTAAACGCACTTAAAGGGTATGGCAATCTAGGGAGAAATTCAAAATCAAGATTACAAATATGCTTCCTACCTGTCTCATTGCTACCTTTACATAGAATAAGCATGCAGCCCTCTGCATGCCTGTCCTGAAGAGCCCTGGACGTGCTCACGGACAGCGCACCCCATGGAGTACATCCCTGTGACTCACACTCCCTTCTCCATGCTTCCTTTCACAGGAGATGATGCTAAGCCTTCTGCCTTCCTCTTCCCACCATCTGAGGAACAGTTACCCACCGGAAAAGCCACTGTAGTGTGCATGGTGAATAGCTTCTACCCCAGAGAAATCGATGTCAAGTGGAAAGTGGATGGTGTTATCCAGAGCAATGGCATCGACAAGAGTTTGACGGAGCAGGACAGCAAGGACAGGACCTACAGTCTCAGCAGCACCCTGACGATTCCCACCTCAGATTACCAAAATCATAATCTCTACACCTGCGAGGTCAGCCACAAGAGCTTGACCTCCCCTCTCGTCAAAAGCTTCAACAGGAATGAGATTTAGAGGAGAGGCCTATCAGGCCCTATCACCCCACCTCAGTCCCAATCTCCCCTGCTCAGGTTTCCGGACCTTTTCCCACCTTATCCCACCCATGGCAATTTCCCACCCCTTCTCCCCACTTTATCCCCCTCCCCCTCTTTGGCTTTAATCATGCTAATATTGGGGGAGGGCAAAAATGAATAAATAAAGTGAATCTTTGCACCTGTGGCTTCTCTCTCCTTCTTGTTTTAATGGTTATTATACAGTAAGTCCACACTTAACAACATGGACAGGCCTTGGAAACTGATAGTTGAAAAAAAAGTGTTATATTTTAAAATAATTTTACCATAAAGTAATTGATATAAACAAGAGTTAAATTGGTCACAGACACATCACCCAACTTCTTAGATAAAGAGCCCAAGGACTTCTACTACTAAACAACCACTACTGAACAACCATTCATTCCTTTCCAACCCGTTCGTTTTGGGTAAGAGCTTCAGGATAACAGCTAAACTTCTCCACCAGCTTGGGGGGAAAGGCAGGACCCCACTATGAACTGGACGCCCTTCCCTCACAGGGCACATGCACATCCCCCCACACTCACTGGGACTGGGATAATTGAGACAGACTGTGAACCTCACTTGCACATCTTTGGGATGTGGGAAGCCCAAGACCCCAGACAAAACCCAACAGACCTGGGGAGACCCTGCAAACTCCACCCAGACAGTGGCCTTGGCTAGCAATTCATTTTTTCACTCAGCATTATAACAAAATAATGTTGAGGGGAGTGACTTTATTCAAGGACCTGCTATATATTGCTTTCCCAATAACCCAGTTTATCTTCCGCGAAACTATAGATTGTATTGCTATAAAATACAACATCATTAAAATAAATAAATAAAATGCAATCATTCCTAAAAATTATCTTTGATCTAGATGAACCTGAGAATTTACAGAAAGCAAATTTCAAAAAAAAAAAAACAAGTGCTATCATGTCATTCATTGTAACGTTATATAAAATAAAGAAACGATGAAGACAATCTAAATGAATAAGCAATGGGCAAATGCTTAATCCCGATGGACTCCAGTTTCGCAGGAGAGTATGTCTTCATCATTTTTTCAACTCCTATCTGCCAAAGACCACACCGAGGGCTTTCCACCACCATATTTAATTCTCATCACACGATTTGGGCTAAAAATGTTTATCAAAATATTGGGCCAGTTCATGAAAATATTAGGCAGGTTCTGTACAGATGAACCATGTTCAGTTTCAATAACACAGCAATCCCAGCTCTCTGCACGCCCCCACCCCCCAAAAAAACTTATGTAATAATTTTCAGAGCTGTTTAATTTATAAAAGTCAAAAACTGGAAATAAGCCAAATGTCCAACAACAGTATGATGTATCATCAAGGTAGAGTATATTTACATACTGCTATTGAAAACCGTTCCCTAAGAAAAACGAATGAACTGCAACTATATCTGAGAACTTAGCTAAATCTCACAAACATGACAATAAGCAAAAGAAAGCAAACACAGAAGATAAATGTTCTATATATTTTCATTTATATAAAGTTCAACACCAGGTAAAAATAAAATTAGAAATTGGGATGGGGGCTACTTTTAACTTGGGGTGGAATGAAGTAGTGTCTAGGAGGAGATAAGAAGGGGATTTGGTGGGTTAGATAATAAAATAATGTGCTATTTTGTGGAAATTTATTGAGTTGTACAATTATGATCTGTGTGCTTTGCGGTAGGGTGGGGGGAAGTGCAGATTCTACTTCAAAAGTAGCCCAGGATCAAATCCCTACCTGTCCAATGTCTTTCCGCCTTCCAGTGCTTCCAGTGCTGCACAGAACAGAGGGTCAAACAGGCCACCTTGCCAGGGATTCCTCTCCTATCTGGCTAACCAGGAACATAGAATGAAAGAAGTAGAATGCAACGGACTTCAGCAAGGCAACAAGGGGCAGAATTATTCTAGTCCAGTTATTGTGACTCCATGTACAAGAGGTTATATGTTGGGGTTGGTGGTACCTATAAAATCAACTTTGACTTCCCCTCCCACTTCTCTGTGGGCACCCTGTCCTTCCCTCCCACCCACCCACCCATCCAATGAACATTTCTCAGTCTCCACTCTGAATGAGGTATAGAAGTAATTAAGACCATGTCCTTCACCTCAATAAATTTATAATCCAGTTTTCCTACATTACAGGAGCAGTGGGAAAGGATAATTGTGGAAAATTGGATAAGGAAACTTTCAACATTCTGCCTCTTAAGAATATTCATTACTATTAAATCTTTGAGACTTAACTCAGTAGCATTCAGAAAGACTATTCAAGTGGCCCTTTAAATGACATCGAATTGTTCACTCATCCGTGGGGACAAAATTCAACAGTCAAGGGATTCCGTATGAATCCAAGGCAAGCCTTTCTCTTAAAACTCAGAAGCCAGCCCCCATGTGACTCAAGGAAGTAAAGACAGATATTATGGGTTGAACTGGGTCCCTTAAAAAGATATACTCAAGTGCCAACTCACAGTACCCATAAATGTGGTCTTATTTAGGAATAAGGCCATTGCAGATATAATCAAGATGTTGTCATACTGAAATGCTTGCGAAGATGCAGTGAAACTGGATCATTCTATCATGACTAGTGAGCATATACAATGGTGCCACCACTCTGGAAAATAACTTGCCACTTTCTTAAAAAACTAAACAAAATGCACTAATCATATGACACAGCAATTGCAGTCCTGAGTATGCCCAATAAATGAAAAATTATGTCCATGTAATTGTTCTTAACAATCTTATACACTGTAGCCAAAAACTAGAAACAACCAACATGACCCTCAAAAGGTAAGGACTAAAACTAAGTGTGATCCTTCCATACCATGGAATGACAAGAAATACCATGTAACAATTAAAGAGAAATACAAGATTAGTGCATACAGCAACTTGGATGTTTCATTCTGAAGAGTATTACATTGAGTGAAAAAAACAATTTCAACAGATCCATTTTATATAATATTCTTAAGAAGAGAAAGCTGTCTAGAAGGAGAACAGATTATAGATTGTCAGGGATTAGAGAAGATGGAAGAGAAAGAGTATGAATGTGACTGTAAAAGGAGATGTAGACAACGATGATGCAATAATTCCATTTCTCGGTTGCAAGAGTGACTGCATACATCTAGGTATGTGATACGACAGCATGAAACTATAGACTCACAATGTACACGTGTCAGATTGTTGGCTTTGATGCTGCACTATCATTATGTAAGAAGTGACCATCCTGACACATTGGATGAAGGGCGCACCAGACCTCTCTGTGACCACAAGGAAACTGAACTAGACACATAAAACAATGACATCAAATAGGAGAGTGGTTTGGGGCAACAGGAAGCTTGCTAACCAACAGTCTGTGAACCTGAACCCCAACTTACTATTTCATTCAATAAGTACTTATTGAATGCTTAAAACGTCCGAAGCATGTGCTGGAGTTGAAACACAGGTAAAATTCCCTTCCTTTGTGAGGCTTATAATCTAGTAAGGAGATAAGTAATAAGCAATATTAATACCTTAAAATACATTATTTTAGATAGTAATATATGCCTAGAGAAATGAAAACAGAAGAAGAGAGCAGGAGTGGTTAGAGTCAGGTTATGGTATAGAGTCAGCTACATTATCAGAAGTTTCATGAGAAGTTCACATTTAGGTAAAGATCAAAAATAAATGAACCCTGCAAACAAGCAGGTAAGAACATTCTAGGAAGCAGTAGCAGCAAATGAAAAGTCCTGGGGTGGTTGTGTGCCCAGAGCATACCCAACATATGGTTACAGGCAGGAGGGGCAGGTCAGGCAGCGTCTCATGTGTAAAAGGAAGAAGTTTGTCTTGTTTTGCTTTCAAATGTTCAATTTTTCAAAAAGAATAGCAAGCAATATTACTTTACGTATAAACAGGAATTAGAAAATTCCATCTTTCATTTTTATTTTTCTCAAAAGATTTAACATAACGCAAGAGTGAAGTGAGATCTCTAGCATGTAGACTTGCATATGCTCTCTACAGAAGGAGCTCCCCCAAACCCCAGCCCTTTCACACCTGAGGTCCAGGAATGTAGAGAAGCTGAAAAAAATTGGACCAATTCTTAGTCCTATGAAGACACTTGACATTGATGCCCTTGAAGGTGGACTCAGTCTGGGGGTGTGAGCTGGTGGTCAGCATGGTCTGCTCACAAGTGGACCTCACTCTGCAAAAGCAGATGATTCAGGGGCATCTCTCCTATAGACACCCCCTTATATTATCTTATGAAATCTTATCTTCTTCTTTAAAAGAAAATAAACAACGTAAAATAGGAAATAGGAAGAAATGTTTCTACTCCAAGTGAAATGAAGGTTGGCAAAAGAATAATTTCACCTGACATATATAAGCAAGATTCCCTGAGCGCTCTGATGAGAACTGTTGAGGGGCAAGTAGAAGAGGCCTTAGTTAGCAGCCTATTAGAAAAATGCAAGCAAGAGATGATGTGACTTTGAAAGCAGGACTGACATAACAAGCTGACTCTGTGGGCATGAAAAAGAAAGTGAGGGGCCTCTCTGGTGGTGCAATGGGTTAAGTCACAGCACTATGAAGCTATCCAGAGCCACTGCCACATGAGTTTGATATCCGGCCAGGGAGCTTCCCACATGGTGCAGCAGACCTCTCCTGTCTCACTCGCTGCTCTCCTCAGCAGTGTATTTCAGTGGATCTGCCTGTCCTGCTCCCCACTCTTTGTCTGGTGAATCCTCACACACACACACACACACCCCACTCCTCTGGCCTACACCCCAGCTTGTATGGATAAATAAGTCTTTTTTTAAAAAAGAAAGAAAAGAAAGGAAAGGGAGGGAGGGAGGGAGGGA
>PVIJ01012269.1:0-50581 GCA_004024925.1 Scalopus aquaticus | reverse complement strand
GTCCTGGCCAGACAGGTCGCTCATCCTCCCTTGCAAGTCTGGTGGGGGGATGGGCCCCCCCCGGGTGTCTGGTGGATCTTCTCTTACTGTAAACGACAGTGTGGCTCTGGCCCGTGTGACAAGCCAGCTCCCTGCTGTCTGGGAGCTTCATTTCCTGCGTGATGGGGATTGGTACAGCAGCCCCTTATGTGAACAGCGTCGGAGTCGTCGCCACTCGGGTCCAGACCACTGAGCTCAGCACTGCGGGCACCTACCCAAGTAAGCGGCTATATGCGGGGCTGGCCTGGGGGTACAGCTCATGAGGCACTCGTATTTAAGGCACCCCAGTGCCAGGGAGGCCGCCCGTGGAGCTGGTACACTCAAACCCATTTCCAGCTGTGAGCACGTCAGCATCTGTCTCGCAGTCCCGGTCCTGAGTCGTGCTCCTGTCCCCTGCCCAGATGCTGCCCCTGGACTTCACGTTTTACCTTTGGCCTGAATATTGGCACCTCCCTAATGTTACATGTTGCCTTGGACCGGATCTGACTCGCTTCTTGACCTGGCTCTCCTGGCTCCTGGATCTATGCAGTAGCTCTGCCTGGGTTAAGTAGTGTGTGTGTGTGTGTGCGTGTGTGCGTGTGTGTGTGTGTGCGTGTGTACGTGTGCATGTGTGTGTGTCTGTGTGTGTCTGTGTGTGTGTACACCAGGTGGCCATGATCCTCCTTGTTTATGTGAAAATACCAAAGGAGCCACCCCTAAAGATACCTGCGTATGGCCCAGGTATAGAGCTCGAAATATTAATAGTTTTTACGTGGAGAGGGGAAAGGGTTTCATGATGAAATAATTTGGGAAACACTGGGTTAAACAGATTCTCTCACCCTAAGTCATCTCTGAGCTGGCAAGATGCTGATGTGAATTGGTGAACCTCCAAGAGACAGCGCAGAGTCGTGTCCCGGCGTTACATAATCATCCACTCACTGCGGAAGGAATTATGCTTGGGAGTTGGGCTGGAAGTATTGCTAGACCAGGCTTTGAATTTCTCTTGTGATCTCTCTTTCTAAATAAAAAGGACTTTGGAGAAAGTATATATCAAGTCACTATCATTTTAGGGAGAATTTGAGTAATTAATTTTCAAGCACTGGATTTTTCCTTTGCAAGGAATCTTGGCACCCTCTCTACCTTTCCATCTCCTCCTGACTGTCTGCCTGGGTTTGACCTGTCTTTTCTGTAAAGGAGGAGACTTGGGAGGGACTGATTGGAGACACGGCTCCTGAAACACCTCAACAACCTTCCATTTTGTTGTGTTCCCTCGGCCGCCTGCTACCTGCCTTCCCGCCCATCACGCGGCATCTCCTTCTGCCTATCCAGTGTGACACAGGGAAGGTCATCCTTCCTCCACCCCCTCCCTTTTAAGATGAGTTTGGGTCTTCATTGATTTGGTTTAGAGTAAGATAATAGAATGTTCGTGATTGAGGGGGACTTCGTGGAACTATAGTTGCTTCATCACTCAGGAGTAAGAACAGATATGATTTGTGTCTTTTTATATTGTATTTTTTAAAGATTTATTTATTTGTGCATACAATAACTGGGGTGTAGGCCAGAGGTGTGGGGTGGTGAGAGGATTCACCAGAGACAGAAGGGGAGCAGAACAGGCAGATCAGAAACACACTGCTGAGGGGAGCAGCGGGCGAGGCAGGAGAGGTCTGCTGTGCCATGTGGGAATCTCCCTGGCTGGGGATTGAACTGGTGCTGCAGTGGCTGTGGACAGCTTCATAGTGCTGCCCTTAACCCGTTGTGCCACTAGGGAGGCCCTATAATGCATTTTTTTGCTTTAACACCTTGAAGCATTGTTGACCCAGAAAGATGGCATCACCCAGGCTAGTCCTTAGAGATCGAACCCACCAAGCCTACACACCCACCCACCAAAGCCCACACCCCAGCCACCTCCTGCATCAGACCCCCATCCCTGAGCCTGCTGCTGGCATGCCTTTATGCCCCAGAGCCACACTGAGGGAGCCCATGAGATGACTCAGAGTGCTGATGCTAAGCCCGCTTGCCCTGCCTTCGCACTCCACCCACGGTAACCACAAGCAAGGCTCCTGCTCCAGTCCCCCGCCTTTCCCTGTCTCCTGCATGGCCCCGGTGCTTCCCTACAAGGCCTCTCCACTCACCCTCCTTGGGGTCACCGAGTATAACAAACCAGCTTCCAGGGGCAGCTGTGTGCTGAGCTGTTGGTCATATCATACCCAAAAAATAATAAAATGTATATTTTAAAACAGGACTCAGCCCCCAGGAATTGCCTGCCTTTTTGGAAGGACACAGAAGGGCTCTGATGTTTGAACAGATGGAGGCTGCAGAATTTCTCCTGGGGTAGAAACTTGCTGTGTGTTTAGAGTCTGGTATTTTCCATCCTTGGAGACTGACTCCCTGAGGGAGGCCCTGTGGTCCCCTCTTCTAGCCCCAAAGGAACGCTCTCACTCAGGCCTCACTCCAGCAAAACTGCAATCCCTTCCATCCCCTTTCATGTCACCCTGACAAAACAGGATTTTCAAAGGGAAACTGATTTCAAAAATAAGGGAAATGAAAGGAAAAATGCACCAAGAAAGTAAAAAACAGAAGTCCAGTGTATACATATACTGGAACAAAAACCAAAATCAGAAAAAAAAAGGTGAAGGAAGAGGAAGGAGAAGAAGAAAGGAACGAAGGAGGGAGAGAGGGAGGGAGAGGAGGGAAAGGGCAAAGGGACGGGAAAGAGAAGCAGTGGCAGAAACCCGAAGCGCTGGGCTGTGGCCGCCTGGCTGTGCTCCCGTCGGATCCCTTCAGTCCGGGGCAGGATGAGTGCTCCGGTGGCAGCGAAATCTCTCCTTCCACAAGTAGCTCCTGCTGCAGCCCTCTGCCCCTCCCATTACATTATTGATTTTTAAAAAAGCAGCCTCATTATGGGGTCCATTTGGCAGTAATGTCCCCCTCTTTGGGTGGAGTCCAAGGCACACCAATGCGACTCAGATTTCCCTGGAACGCAGCGACCCCGTCCAGTCCCAGCCTGACTTGGCCTCGGCCGCAGCCCTCGCTGGGCACCTAGAACACGGGCCCTGCAGGCTTCCGCCGCCCCCGCCCCCCCCCCCCACACCAGCTCCCTGCAGCTAGGGCTTAGCGCGGCGTCTGCGTGGGCTCTCCTTGTTCACTTGGGCACGACAACCCAGCTTCTGCTTGTCTGATCTGGCTTGTGTCCTTGACACTCTAGAAGACCTTGCCATCAAAAATTGACCCCAAATTTGAGTCTGTGCTCCCAGTACACTGCTGAATGGGCCCCTGGCCTCGTGATGGTCCAGAAGGGACATTGGGTAGAGACGGTGCTACAGGGGCTGTTTGCTCAGTCCCTTGGACTAGTAACAAACACCATCTTTGTAATAGAAATGAAAATTAAACTGCAAGTTTAAAAGGGTAGAAGGTGGAAGGACCCATGCAAAGACAAATCCACAAGGTTGTCTGAGGCCATGTGCCCCATTAATGACTACGACAGCGTTTCTTCCACTAAACAAGTGTGCCCTGAGCACCAACTATGCATTGGGTACCATTTCCCCTGGGAATAGGCCAGTAAATAGACAAAAATCTCTGTCCTAGGGGGCTGATGTTCTAATGGGAGAGGGAGACAGGCATTAAACATAACAAATAAGCAATTAATTAGTACATGAGAAGCTGGTAGCTGCTAATGAGAATCGGGAGAGCCGTGGAGGGGCTGGACCCTGCTGCGAGAGAAGTGTGAGCTAAAACACAGAGAGGTGGTCAGTGGCGGCCTGTGAGAAGATGACAGCTGTGCAAAGACCTAAAGGAAACCACGGGGCTCCAAGCAGACATGGGAGAATGTGGGCGCAGAGAATTCTAGAGCAGCCAGTGCAAAGGCCTTCGAGGAAAAGCAGGGCCAGTGTGCCTGCAGCAGACGCCGGGAGGGAAGACCCGTCAGAAAGGACGGCTGGGGTCCCACATCCCGGAAGGCCCCAGGCCAGGGGCACAGTGGGCTTAGACTCCGAGAGAGATGGGGGGCCGCTGCTGATTTGGAAGAGACAAATGATATGACCCAACCTCTGCTGCAAGGAACCGCGCCTTTAGCTTCCTGCACTCACAGGAGGGTGCCGGGACCTGTGCTGGATGGACACACGCTGTTTCCCAAGCTTCACAGCTCTTAGGGAAAGCTTCTCTTGCTACTGTCTGAACTTCAAGAAGTGAGGAGACTGAGAAACATGCCCTAAGACAGCTAGTGAATCGGGGCGCTGGTGTGGAAGCCCCCTCTTTCTGACTTTCAAACTGGAGTTGCCGCCACCGCCTCGAGCCTCAGGAGGCCGCGGGAGGATTTGCCTCCCCTTGAACCTGCTCAGCTCCCACGTCCACATGGACCCAGTGGGTCCTAGTCTGGAGAACACACGACCTGAGCGGTGCGAGGCCTGCAGGGACAATGGGGCCTCTCTGGACACCGCCCTGGCTGAGTTTAAATATTTCTCCCTCATGCATGACCCGTGGTCTTTCTAGATCATACTCAAAATGTAGGCCCATAAAATCAGCGCCCTTGGAAGCCAAGCACGCCAAGGCTGCTTAATAGAGTCTCTGGCACTGTGGGGCCAGGAGTGCTGGGCCCTGTGGGTCACGCGCCGCCCCGTCCCCAGCCCAGTTCCTGTCAGAGCACGGCAGGCCCGTGTCTCAGGCAACTTGGCAGGGAGGCCTCCTTGGTAATCTGGAAAGAACAAACAGATCCAAATCTCTGGGTATCCCTCAGGCTTCAACAGTACCCCAGCTTCCATGTCCAAGATGTATATTGGTCAGAATGCATAGCCTCCTGGGCACGCTCGGCCGCAGGAGCGTTTGTTACATCTCTGAGGAGTGTGGGAGTCAGAGGCAGGGGAATGGATGTGAAGGGTCAGGACAGAAAAATGGCAGTTCTTCCGGGGAAGATGTGAGGGGCAGCCAAAAAGAGCATGGCCAAACCCAAAGGACTTCCCTTTTCTCCCTCCTCTGGCAGCTACCCTGTGACCTGAGACTTTTACTGGTGTCCAGACCAAGAACTGTAAAAGCTAGTGACTATTTAAGGTGTGCATGACATAGGGTAATTATGGAAAACAGTATAGAGATTCCTCAAAAATTAAGACCAGAAATCTCATATGATCCAATTATTTTACCTCTGGGTATTTACCTGAAGAAGAATGAAAACACCAATTTGAAGAAATCTATGTAACCGCTTGTTCACGACAGCAATAGTCACAATAACTAGGGGTTGGAAACAGCTAAGTGCCCGTGACAGATGAGTGGGTAAAGATGTGGCCTGTGTCCACAATGGAATATTACTCAGCTATTAAAAATCCACTTGCAACATCATGAAAGGAGTTAGAGGGTATTATGCTTAGTGGAATAAATCAGACAGAGGAAGAAAAATATCATTCACATGTGGTAAATAAAGAAACAAAACAAACAAATGAACTTAAAACAAACAAACACCCAATTAATGGTTACCAGAAGGGAAGGGGGAGAAGGTGGGCAAACCTGGCGATAGGGGTGTATGTTGTAGTGCAGGATGGAATTAGATTTTCAGAGGTGAGCCTAATGTAACAACCACAGATGTTGATATATAGTGATGCTCACCGGAAACCTATATGATGTCACAAACAAATATTACTTCAATAAAACATTAAAAAACAAAGTAAAAATTATCAAGGAGAAAAAAAGTACACATACCTCATTGGGATGGGAGGCTCTGGGGGGGTGAGAAAAGGCAGGAAACACATTAATTTGTGCCATGTCAGGCTCAGATGATACTCTTCCAAGGACCATTGAACAAGAGAAGACAAATGTTTCCTCAGAAGGCAGTAGAGTCCCTTCCAGAACACGCTGTGAAAGAGAGCCCAGCCAATCACACATGCCACTGCACCAAAGCCTGCTCTGAACTCTGGAGGAATGGCAGGATGCTTCTGCAGAAGTTTCTGTGGAACATGTGTGACCTTAACTTTCACCTGGGCTTTATTCCAAGTGCAAGCTCTCATCCCAGAGTCCAGGAATGCCTTAGGGTTGGTGACTAAGTGCCTGGCGACAGGACAGATCCCAGGCTGTGTGGAAGAGAGCTGTCCCCGAGGAGCCCCATTCTTGACAGGTCATCCTGGAAGGTTGTCAAGTCTGGAACTTGTGTCTACACAGATTCAATTTTGGTCTACACTACACTGAAGAATGGAGCAAACACAGCAAAATGACTTTTTGGAGGGGGGTGCAGCTGCATCTTGCAGAAACAGAAGGTGATGAGGACATGTGAGGTTTTAAGTGAGGCTGGAAAAAGTGGGATTCCTGGAGCAAACGTTGCAGATGAGCAGGGGGGAGGAGTGAGTGATGATGAGAGGGTGAGTGACTTGGTGACTGTGAGAGCAGACCTTGTCACCTCTATGAACTCAAGCTTAACTGGGGTTAAAAATTAGTCACAACCCATTAAGACAGTTCCTTCAAAACAACCAGACCATTTATTCCTTTATTCGGAAATTGAATTTACTTTTACATGATGATCTGCTAGCAAGTAGGGATAGAGAGGAATGCAGTCTGGCTTATGCCTTCAAGGAGTTTGGAGTTTGGAGCAGAGCTGTTCAAGGTTTTCTGAGGTTGGAAATGTCTGTTTCTATACTATCTGCTGATAATTATTGAGAACTTGATATATGGCAAGTGTAACTGAGGCTTTAATTTTAAATTTTATTTATTTTGATTAATTCAGATTTAAACGTAAGCAGCCACATCGATAGTAAATCTTCATATATCAATAACACTGGTCGACAAATTTTTACAAAAGTCATATCACTGAAATAAAATCAGTCATTTCCTATCAATTTGTATGTGCTCAACATGAATGAGGCAGTCAAATTCTAATTTTGGCTCTAGTTTTTTGTGTAATCTGCAATAAATTGATGTTTACATCATGAAATGCATGCCAATAGTAATAGGCCTACGGTTAATACCTGTAAAAAAATCAAGTCATAGACTGCTACTTAGATTTCTTCACTTGTCTCTTGTACAGCTGTTCAAGAGCATCTCTGGGGAGTGTCCAGCAATAGTCAGCCAGCATTGTATTGGACCATTTACCTTGGTATCTTTGTTCCATTGATGTGATATGATAATCTTGATGAAAATGTTCGCCATGTTCATCACTAACCATACCACAGTTTTCAGGGAAGAAATCCAGATGGGAATGAAGGAATTGGATCTTTAGAAACATATTGCAGCCAAGTTTCTGATACTGCATCAGCATGTCTTCTATAGTTCCTTGTAGTTTTCTGCCCTAAGATTCCCAAGAAAGTTTGTAGACACTAGGTGAAAAGCATTCCATGCTCATTTCGCATCACCCTGCAGCAAGTTGTTGAACCGGTCATCTCAATGCAGATGGAATGTTTGGGTAGACTATTCTTGACTTCTTTTGATTCAATATTCTGCTGGAAAGAGGAGGAACCAAGCAGAAGTAACAGTCTTTTATGTGGTTGCTTGGCTCTCGCCACACCATGGGGACTGCAAACAGCATTGATGGTCTTTTGCCATTTAACCACTGTGAAAGCTGTGTTGTAGATGTAGCACAGCATATATGCAGGGCCCAAGGCTTGTCTTGGTCACCAACCTTGCATCTGAAGTAAAGATGATAAGCCTTCTTCACTTGAGAAGTAATACTTTTCTTCTGGTTGGCAAATGTCACTTCCCCACAAATAGAGCAGAAATTGTCTACGCTATTAATGTACTTTCGAGGCATTACTGTTCTGTATTGTGCCTAAATGGATAAAATAATAACAGTTCTATGGAACAGTAGCTTAAACTGTCTCGCACAGTCTGAAATATTTTCAATGTTCAACCTTTCCAACAGGACTTTATCTAGTGCACCGCTGATGTCAGCTTACTTCAGCAGCCACCTGGCAGTAGTATTCCATTGCATCAGAAAATGATGCAATCAACTCTGGATGATGTGTGAATGATGGTATTACGCAATGTGATGCAATATTACATCATTCTAGGCTGATTTAGGATGTTGTTGCAGTCCTACTGGATACGGTGAAACATATAAAATGAATTATATGAAATATCTTCAAAACCAGAGCTAATAAAAAAATTTCAGGGTTATATTCATGTTCAGTTCACCAAGATACTACAGATTAGGGCCTTTTTATGTCAGTTATGATCTCACTGATGACCAGTGTAATCACCCTAAATGTAAATGGACTAAACTCAACAGTCAAAAGGCAGGGAGTGGCAGGAAGGATTAAATTTAAGTTATCACAAGTGGAGAGTGGCTGCTGGGGTTGACAGGATTAGAGGACATATCAATCAGGTTGCTTTTGTTTATCAGTCACAGAAAACAATTTCAAAATAATAAGCAGCCCAGAGAAGGGTGATGTGGGTTGATTCCATAACAAGAGTCTTCAAGGGTTCAGGTTTTTTCTATCTTTCCTTTGTACCTTCTTCAGTACATTATCTTTTGTCCAAAGTTTGTTCTCTATGGTCATGAGTTAGTTGTGGGCTCCTTGCACACAACAGCATCTGGGTGAAGCTGTTCTTCCTTCGTTTCTCTTGCAAAGAACAAGCACTTCTTAGAAGCCCCACCCCTACTCCCGCCCCAGCATTTCCCTTCCTGTCTCCTTGACAAGACTTACCTCTCATGCTGGTTCTGTCCTGGCTACGTGACTAAATCATTGTGACTAGACAGAGGAGCCAGCTCACCCTCTGAGGCTGGGAAAGCTCAGCCTCCTCTGAGGTACATGACTGCTGACATTGAGCCAAGCTGGGGCTGGAAAGGTCTACAGGGATGTTAGTGGTCAAATCTGGCCTGGTGGAGATTCCAACATGTATGCAACATTAACACACACAAACTCTAAGCGCCTTGCAGGAGGTATGAATAAAGTGGTATGAGGGACTGCAGAGGAGGGAGTGATAATGTCTTCCTAGAAGAGTTAAAGTATCATCAAAAAGATAACTTTTGAAAAGACTTTAAAAATAAGATTAAAAATAATCATTTGACACAAGCGTGGTCTAGCTAAGCTCTGCCAGTAGGTGAGTGGGTTTTCCACACTTTGCTGGTACATGTGAAGTTCTTCACACTGCCATGCCTTTTGAGAGATGACTGTATCATCTCCAAGGCTTTTCCAAGCTATACTTTCTATCTTCACTCTCATTTATTTCTCTAAAGCAATGGAGAGGAGGTCTGTTGAACCAGCTTCAAAACATCCCTCATTTCTTGCTCTGTGTAATCTATTTATCTATACAACCACCTACTCCCATATTTAATCCTTCTCCGATTCCACTTCCTTCTCTTTGAAGAACAGATGGAAGAAGAGCAGCAACTAAGAGGCGGGGTACAGAATAAACATGAGGCGAGACACATGGACATGGACACGGACAAAGACACCATCCAAAAGACAGTGCCCTCAGGGGGTCCCAGCCGAGGAAGTCTCTGTCCCCAGAGGTAACAGTTGCTGTTAATGGGCAGGAGGCCATGGGCATGTATCTCAATTACAGGGAGGACCTGATGAATTTTTCAAGCCAGACAGGTTGTAGTGAAGGAAAACCATTAGGGACAAAAACAAGGATGGCTGTGTGCTCCAAGAGCACTCTGCCTGAGAGCTCCGTTTCGACCTCGCTGACTGACGGTGCTGTTCTCTCACTGATCAGAGGCTGGGAGTGGGGCTCAGCCTCCCGGGAGGCAGCTCTGCGAGCTTATGCATCCTCTCCAGGGAAACCAGCCAAGGAAATAGCCATGTTCTTGCTTCAGCCGTTACCCCATGAGCCCAGGTTGGAAGCTGAGGGGTTTTTCCATCTGTTCACTGAGACATTTGAGAGTGAAAGTGGTTCATAAAGTTCATCTACATAGTGTGAGACATTTTCCCGCTTACGTCCATGCGCAGGCGCACATTCACGCATCTCACCCGGGCGGAGCTTGCGCACTGAGGGTTGTCAATGGCTTCTCCCTTTGGCTGTTGATTTTCTCCCCAGTCACTAAATTTTTCTGGGAATACGTGGATGACTCTTCTGGGAAAAAGAAAAGTTAAGTGGTCTGACGTTGGGGGGAATAGAGTGTGGGGGAAGCTATAATGCCAACGAAATGTTGAGAGTCTTCTAATTTTTAGCCAATTGTTTAAAAGACGACAGACGGTAATGTTTATGAGATATATAATTCAAGGCAAATCTGTCTAGATAGAGAGGATAAAGCATCTTTAACTTGGCTAACAAATGCTGAGCTGCGTTCAGATAAATAAAACTAGCAAGACCCAAGGCACATAATTGTAACGTTGGAGAGATGGAAAACAATCTCTCTTTTTTTAAAAAAAAAGAATAATATGTATACTTGAATAAGAGTTGGGATTTTTTTCTGTCCCTTCACTGCTCATCTGTTATATTATCGGTCACAGGTGAAGGCAGAACATACTCCTAAATCTTGAATATTTGACATTTGTCTACTCCTTGCAAGGTTATGCTGCATGTAGATTTTTCAGTTCTCCCAACTTTTTGTTTGGAGCCAAATAACGTGATCTTTGTTTCATTAATATTTAAGAGTAATTTAGATTGTGCCAGATGATCTTAAAGCTCATTTAAATCAACTTGAAGATAATATTAAGCTTTCTCCCAGCATAATCTACTACCATAAATGATGGTGTCATCTGCATATAAATGATGGGCTGCATATGATAATGAATAGCAAAGATGATCAATATAGAATGACAACTGCATTTGATTTCAGATAAATCTTTTGAGGATCCTTTATTCTGTTTTCAGAGTTAAAAATGCATTGTTTTCGTCCAAATCTTCTAAAGAAAACACAAAAGGTTTTCACAAGATGAATCTTTTATTGTGCTAGAAAGAGGAGGGAAAATATCCACAAATTATACACGTATTGTTTTACAAATACAATAATTAGAGTTTGCTCAGACCATTACTTTATTGGCTTGAACGACTGTCTGTTGGCAATTGCTACTGCTTCTCCTTTTTTCTTCCCTTCTTCTCCCCCCCCTCCCCACTCCTGGTAACAACGAACACTTCTAAATACTATTTCACTTGAGACTGGCTTGAACCCTTAGTTAAATAGCCATAGGTCTATGGAGTCCTGCCCTTGCTACCTCCTGGGGGGCATCTTTTCATTTTGGGAAAACATTTGTTTTTGATAAATCACAGCTTCCCTTTTTATTGATGTAGCACTTGTATCTTTTATTGGAACAAAATTAAAACTTCAGATAACTGTATCAAATATGAATTGCAAGAATTAAATTAAGGGTATATTTTTTCTTTTAAGAGAAGATGCTGCTTTTATTTTTAAAGGCAAAGTGAAAAAGCATAATGAATAAGAACAAAACAGACAAAAAAACCCCCATGTGGATGGACGTGTCGTGGCCCACATGTGGCTGAAGAGGGAAGCCGGTAGTGCAGAGCCAGTCATTTTATTTTCTTAACCCCTCCCCCGCAGGCCACATTACACAAGATAACAGTTAGTCCTCCTCTCCTCCCGCCTCTGTTTTCCTTTAATCTAAATCCACCCAAATACCTGTTTGTATCTGAACATCTGCTGATTTCAGATTTGTGTGACAGTCTAAAAAATGCCCAGTGCTTAAAGGAGCACTGGAATTTCCATCTGCCCTTTCCTTCACCATTTCTTTATTGCCTCTGCTTTTACTTTATTGAGGAAAAAATTTTCCATTTAAAAATTATTCTTTTTTCAATAGCTTGGGGATCTTTCAAAGAACTCCTCAGACTATGGCCAAGCCCTGTTTGGTGAAAAGTGACCATGTGAGAGATGAAATGCTTGATCTTAAAAGAGGAGGGTGCTAGCCAAGGGGCTGGGGCATTGGGAGGCACTGAGGTACCCACCTTTGGTAGCACCATCCACACCTGAAGATTTGAATCCTCCCAAGCCCAGGCTACTCCCAAACCTATTAAAGCATAATCTTTGGGGGATCCAGGCATCTGACCTTTTAAAGATTCCCACGTGATTCCATTTCAGGCTTCTGATTATTGTATTGTGGTTTTTTACACAAAATACTTGCATGATCCCAGTCCAATACTCACCACGAAAGTGAGGTGTGTAAAGTAGAAGCTACTGGAGGTTACTAAAGGTGGGTGAGCAAATCAGGTAAAAAAAGGGCCAGTTATATGGTGGACGATAAAACTGGACTTTTAGAGGCAAACATAGTGCAGTATAGACTGATGTTGCTTTAGAAGGATGCACACCTGAAACTCATTTAATGTTATAATGCAATGTTGCTCTCTTTAAACAAACATCAAAACCAGAAAGTAAGGGATGGATTTCCTTAAGAAAATGGTCTTGCTAGCCGATTCACAGCCGAATTCCCAAAGAAGTTTCCTTAAATCCTTTACTTTAGGTTCCAGTAATATCTGATATTCAAGGTATATTAGTTATCTACTCCTGCCAAACAAATTACTGCATACTTAGTGACTTAACACAACCAGCATTTATTATCTCATCATTTCTGTGGGTCAGAACTGAGGGTGCAGCTTAGCTGGGTGTTTTGGGAGGTTGGAACCAAGGTGTTGGTTGGAGCCCCAGTTATCTGAAGCCTTGACTAGATGGAGGATCCACTTCCAAGATGGCGCCTCCACATGGCCGTGAGCAGGGAGCCGCAGTTTCTTACCATGTGGGTCTCCCATAGGCTGATTGAGCATCCTGAGGACATGGCAGCTGCTTTCCCCTGGAGTGGATGATCCAAGAGAGAAAACAAGGAGGAAGCACAATGCCTTTGAAGTTCTAATCTTGATTATCTCCTAAGCCTCGTCCCTTACTTCCTTGCCGTCTCTCATCCTTCGCTCATTTGCGCTGTGAACTTTTCTAGCTCCCATTTCTCTTGTCAGCTTCGGGGTGGATGGTCAGTCTTGCTCAGTGCCGTTTTGCTGCTGCTGCTGGACATCGGGTGGGGGGGTGAGGAAAGCACAGGAGGGAGGAGAAGGTGGGAGAAAAGAGGCCCTTGTGCGGTTGCAGTCAGCCCTTCTTTTGGGATTCACCACCTGGGAGCTCATCTCCCCTGCAATGACACAGTGTTTGTCCTCTCACCAGTGACTCGAGTGATAATTGTGCAAGGTCTTTGAGCTCTTGGCTCTGAGCTCTTGGAAACTGCTGTTAGAGCAGGAGGGGTGGCACTTGTCTACCACATTTGAAACCTGAATTTTAAACTAATTACACATAATTAGCATCATTTAATTACACTTAGAGTAGAAGTTTCCAAAGTGCATTCTGAGGCATCTAAGATGCTGAGAAATCTTTGGGGAATTTTGCAAATGTTTATTTAAAATATTAAAATACCATATGTTTTTAGTTGTAAACAAATAATATATACCATCTTTTAACAATCAGCACATTAGCTAGTACCTGCCAACCTAATTTTGTGTATGTGCGGCCAGATATTGGAATAAAACTTTTCCTGTTATGACTATTAACTGAAAAATGTCTTGAGTTTGCAAAGCAAACAGTTTTCTCAAAAAACTGTTACCATTCACAGTTACTCATCTGTGAGACTCAGACTTTCCTCACTACCATACAATCATAACAAAATGCTGAAATAAATTGCCTGTTTAGACTGACAGGAATTCAGTTTACAATTTACATGCTTGGCATCCCATTTTAAACTGTGTATCACAAAAGTTCTCCATTACCTCCATGATGGACTTACAATAAATAAAAATTATGAATAAGGCCTATAAAATATTTAAGAGTAATATGTTAATTTTGTTTTATACATGAGTGTGTCAGCTTGTTTATTGCAAGTTACAGAAAACCTGATTCAAACGGCCTAAGCAATAGGAGGATTTATCATCTGACATTGCAAGAAACTCCAGGGCCGTTCTCTTTGATGGCTCGGCAACATCATCAGAAACTCAAACCTGTTCCTTTCTCTATTTTCCTTCCTCAGAGTGTTGTTCTGGCTTCCCCCTTCCAAGACAGCAAGATGGTTGCTATAGTTCCAAGCATCCTATGCACAGGTTAAAATATCCAAGGGAGAAAAGGACAGCTCTTAGGAGCAACTAATTTTTTCCAGAACAGACTTTTGCTGGCATTTCCTTCTCCAGATTCTGTCTACACCAGTCACAACAAAGAGAAAGCCCACCGACACCGACTTTCCCGAATCATAGCGGGAAGAAGTGGACCTGAGCAAAACCTGAGCATCGCCAGCACGAAAGCAGGAGAAGAAGCTATTGGGGCTCAAATAACAGTGTTTGCGAGGATTCGGGTTCTGGAGGTGAGTGATTTGATAAAATGATAAAATTTGATAAGACTAGTTTTTTGCTACTAAAAATAATTATTGGGGAAAACAGGTGGGAGTATTGAGAAGTTTTCCTGGGCCAGCCTTGGGGTGGCTGTTGCTACCCAGCAGCCTTGCTGATACTGCCTGGTGTTGCTGGGGGAGGGAGAGCATTAACTTCCGTCATTAATGGGGGCTGCACCCTGCCTTCCACGTGGTTGCCGTCCTCGGTAAGGCGGGCTGACCTCTGCCCTGGGCTCGGCCATTTACACGGTGGGCCATGTCCGTGAAACCATTCAATAGTTAGTCCGAAGCCTGCGATGCAATCTAAAGGCCCAAACCTACCTGGCGCTCTCCATCACCTGGTGAACATCTGAAGAAAAGGGAGAGGTAGGTCTCACCTTGGACTCTCTGAGTCAGAATATCCTGAGGTGGGACCTGGGGGTTAATTTTTTCCCCAAAAGCTCTCTGAGGGTTTCTGTCATTCCAGAAGCAGAGGTTTGACAAGGTTGCAGAGCTGTCGTAGTAAACCTGAGGCTTCAGGTGTGGCACCTGGTAAAGAAGGGACTCCAAATTTAGGGGCAAGACTTTGTCCTGTAGGATACAATGAGGTGAATGTTGGGCCATGACCATCAGGTGGGACTTGGTTGACAGGTGACAGGTGGGGAGAGGACAGGAAAGGGCGGGACAAACAGCAAAGAAACCCAATCAACAGGATTCAGCATCTAATTAAATCGAGAGAATGAAAGACCTGAAAGTGGCCCCAGGGTTAGTTTGGGGGATTGTTTCTCTGTGGGTAGCTTTTCCCTTGTCTGGATTTTTGACTGAGGAAGACAACGCTGCAGACTAAAACCCTCAACCCTTTTACCTCAGCCTGGTCTGATTACTTAATTCTTTCACCCCTAAGCCTCACTTCTTGCCAAAGCCTTCCTTCCACCACCTGCCGTCGTGGTTTCCCAACCCTCCCCCCTCACATAGCTCGACCTCCCTGTTCACCTCTCATCACAAACAGCAGTCATAAACCACCAGACTTTCACAGGCTAATTTTTATCTGCAGGGGAAGAAAATAAAGACATCCAATCCGAGTAGGCTGGGGAGGAAGTACCCAAGTACAATCTTAGTAAGGAAAGAGGTAGTGGGGGGTTAATTTTGATTTAAATAGAATGTTAATATTGAAATGAAAAAAACAGTGAGAAGTGTATACTAAGGAGCCTGGACTGGTGCAGAAGATACTTAGATTCTCCAGTTGTAGTCATTCTTTTGCATTGTGCTCTAAATAAAATGAATCCTAATGTTTTGCTGAAACACTAATGGAAACTCTGAACAGTGGGAGGGTTAAAATGAAAATCCTTGAATTTCATGAATACTAGAAGTTTCAGAAACATTAAAAAACATCCATAAGCTGCCCTGACAAATTGATCATTGTTTCCAGGCAGTTGAGTCTGCCATAACCAACTGGCCACCTCCCTCCTTCCCAGAGTTCCCCACTGACACATGAGGGCTTCCTCTTCTCTGCATGTCAACGCCACCCCCCCACCCCCCCACCCCCACCGGCGTCCTGCTGGCTGGTCCATTCCTGGTCAGGTTGCTATCAGATCCTGGTGAACACAGGAAGAACACTACCCTAAAGAGTCCTTTTACACATAAAGGGGTAAAGAGTTTGCAGGATGATCATCTCATTCCATCTCGTTCACTGAGGAGTAAGTGGGAACCATGTCTAAAAAAAACAAAGGTATGCAATAATTCATTTTCAAAAAGTTGTATATCTCTCCAGTGGAGGTTTGCCCAATAGCAACAAAATACATGATTTTATTGATGTAGACAAATACATGGGCAAATACCAAAATAATTTTGTTGAATAAAAGCAGCTAGACTCCAAAATGGATGCTTATGGTATATGATTCCTTTTCTACCACAAACTTTTAATGCAAACTAATCTATAATGACAAAAGTCATATTGTGGTTGTCAGGGAGTGATGGGTGGGAAGACAAAGTGCAAAGACATTCAAGGAAATTTGCAGGAGTGACGAATACACTGATAATCTTGATGGTGATGAAAGTGTCACACATGTAAACATATGTCAAATCTCATCAAATTTACTTTTTCTGTGTGTGTAATTTATTGTGTCCCAATTCTAGGTAAATAAAGCTGTACAAAAACAGAAAGAAAACAGGAAGAAAAGAGGAATTGAATTTACTCAGCTGATTTTTTTTTTTTAACACAGCAATACTAATCATCTTTCTCCGGGGTAATTTTCCTTTATAGTTTACAGCTATTTTTGCAGGTTTATGTTTCCACACTGACCCCGAAAGTCATGTCAGTAGGTCCTTTCTATTTACCAGACACTTGGGCATAATGAGGCTGTAGAGGCACAGGCTGTGAAGATGCAAAATTAATCTTCTCAGGTTTGCTTGATCCACTCTCAGCTCCTGGTTGTTTCAAGGATTTCAACTCTCAAGCCAGCATCGGAGGCAGGAGCCTTTCTCTCTGTGCCTGCGCTGGGCCGCTCTCTCGCTGCCCTTTCTCCTCCTTCCAAGTGAGTGGCAGCTGTGCGTGCAGGGAAGGTGAGCAAGGGGTCAGGTGGTGGGAGGAGATGGAATCCCTTGGAGAGAAGTTGTACATAGAGATCAAACGCCTAAGCTGGAGAGAAGCATGAAAGAGACATCAGAGCAGGGCGGGGGTGTGTGCGCCTGCAGAGAGGGGCTGTCGCTGAGGTGGAGGGCTTGGGAGGTGAATTCCCAAAGGCCCTTTGCATCCTCCGTGAACAGAAGTGTTTTGGTAACAGTGACTCAGATCTCCAGGAACATCCTGCGCCATGTGGTCCCCAGAGCTGACCTTCCGCGGGCTTGCGGTTAGGGTAGGGGCTTGCGGTTAGGGTAAGGCGGATCAGTTGCTGCCCTAACAGCAGACACGCACCCGGTGCTCCAGGAGATGAGAATTTGGAGCTTGACCCGCTCCTCCCCTTGACTGTGACTCCAACAATCTCCATGTATTGAAAATATTTGCTGTCACTTACGGAGTGGCTGGTCGGGTACTGCACCAGGCCTTAAACACATGATCTATTTCAGTCTACACAACAGCCCCGCAAGAAAGTTGTTGTGGCCCACATGCTACAGAAGAGACATTTGAAACTCAGAGAGACAGTGACTTCCCCAAGGCCATGTACGTGCAGCTGCTGGGACTGAATCGAGCTGTCTAACTCCATGCTCAGTTCTTTTTCTTCCTCAGCAGACCACCCACCCTTCCTGTCGGCCCGGCTGCCTGCCTCCCGTCCTGCCGTTGCTTGGGGATTTGTATGCTCCAGGCCAAGCCCTTCCATCCCAGCCTCCTAACAGGTTGTCTGAAATGACGCTAGTGGATAAAGAATTTAGGCATCGCGCTCCCATTTTCAGAACGGAGATGAAAAGATCTGAAAGTATGTGGGCAGCAATATGTGATTAGGAAGCTTCCAGCGGGTCAAGGACACCGAGCATCTGGTGATATCACACTGGTGATATTGCTGTCCAGTCCTCGTAGATGCTGACCTCTGACCCTTTCGCAAGCAGTCCTGACCCATCTCATCCAAGGAGATGGTGTCGAGGTGGGAGGGGCATGGGGAACTCCAGAGCAGCCTCCATGAGAGAGGGGGGCGCACGTGCCAGTCTCCCCCCAACGCAGACCCAGAGGCAGCCATCCCCAGGGGCCTGCGGCATTCATTCCTTCCCCTTCCCTGGTGTGCAGGGCCTCTCTGTCCTCTCCTAAAAAAGCAAGAGGGGAGGGAGCACAGGGCAGAGAAACAAGAGGAAATGAAAGCGCTTTTGGGAAAGGCAACTGTGACAAATTGAAAGGGTGGAGGAAATAGTCGTGCAAACAAGAGAGGGAAGAAAAGGCTGCGTCTGCGGCCCTGGACCCGCAGAGCCCGTTTGTTTGCTGTAAAAAGAGACCTGTTGTTTTTCCTCCCCTCTCTCTGCAAACAATGCCAAAGAAGAATGGTCGCGAAGTTTACTGAAATGGGATAGTGTGCCAGGGTATTCTGAGTGAGTGAATGTGTTCTCGTAGATCTTATCATGTTCCCCACCAGCTTGTTTTTATTTCAAATCGCCTGCAACAGGTGCCCGGGTCTGGGCGAAGCAGAATGTGGTACCTTGCAACAGCTGTGCGCGGGGCATGCATGGAAAGAGCAGAGAAAGGTTACACGACGCGAGTGGCCTCCCCGGGCTTGGTGCAGCTCTAGAATTTAAAGCATTTCTTGTCCTTGAGTTAAATTGGGCCCCCGTGATATGTGCTCTGTAACTTAATATGAAGCACCGCTGAGGGCCGGCTGAGACCAGGGCCCCTGGGGCTGGCGGCCGGCACCCGCAAGGGACACGTGCTCAGCTCGGCCGCTCCGTGTGCCCCGCAGCTGGACCCTCCCCACACGTGGGAATGACTCTACTCCATTTAATGCCAACTTCACCTACACCCCAGATACCTCTGAAAATGCGGCCCAGTTAGATAAATTATGGTTTATGAGAACACTTTCCAGCACACTAGTCCCACTCAAGAGAGCGTATGTGACGCAAGTGAGGACAGCGGTGTCAGTCTGTCCTGATTTGATAGGAAATGAAATCCCTCAATTTCAGGTCTTTATTTGTACCATGTTTATGGAGGCACCACCCACAGCTGGCAGAGGTGCCAGCCAGGCCAGCACTGCAGCTCGGGACTGCTGGCTAAGAGGACTTTCCTAATTGGACAACATTCAGCCTAGAAAACAATCTAGTTTTTCCTTTCAGTTATTTTTGCCACGTGCGGTTTGAAATGGAGCAGAATGCTCTAGCGGGGTCGAAGTCTAGCGATGGTCAGGATTCTGAGTTGCAAGCCGCAGAAACAGTCTGGCTGATTTCACCAGGGACGCGCGCTCTGAAAGGGCGCCCTTCAGCTCCCAGCGCGGAGGCTCCGCAGGATGCGCAGTGCGCTCGGAACAGCGCCCCTGTCGGCTGCAGGGCTTGCCTGGCCAGGGCACCTGTCTCTCTGCAAACCCCGCTGGGCTGAGCAGGTGTGCCTCGGGGTCCTTGGGCCTGTGACGCAGCCCCAGGTGATGCGCCAAGTGGAGGGCACAGGGTGGAACCCCACGTCCCCGCGTTTCTGGTCCACAGCTCCGTCCCCAGACCCCTGCAGGGTACTGGGCTCTTAGCATGGGCTCAATAAGCATTTGTTGAAATGAATTAAAATTGAATTTTAAATTTAGAAGCACTCTTTCCAAGGGCCAGCTGCCAATCACTATCGCAAATTAGTTCTAGTAAATCAAAGTAAATAGAAAGGCAATCAGAATTAGACGAAGCCCAGCGGTTGTGTGCACATACTTACACGACATTGTCGTACACCCGGAGGTTGGCTGGTTGGTTGGCTTCTACCTCAATGGCAGCTCCGCTTTTTCGAATGATAAGTGTGGTCTTGGGCATATCCGGCCAGGCGAGCATGTGACTGATAGTTATTTTCTTATCAAACTGGAACTTTCATCAGCCTCCATTTGGAGGCCATAGAATTTCCAGAATATTTGCTTCTGTTTTGTGAGGCCTCTCTCTCAGATGGGGGAGGGAAGAAGGGCTTTTACCTGTGGGCTGAAAAATATTCTCAGTTCTCAAATTGAGAGTAGTCTCAAAATATTCTCATACCCTATTTGTAGGGTATGGATCCTTGTGTCCTTATTGAATTTCCCAGATGTTTTGCCCTGTTCATTTCTTCCTGGTCCTTTGCCAGATTCCCCAAGTGTAAGACTGGAGAGTTGAAAGCACTGAAGATGATACCTCAAGCTGATTCAGCAAGGTGGCCGTTGTTAATTTACAATTACACAACTGGTGTTGGAGCTGTTGGAATGCAGTATGGATTACTTCCCATGGTACACATGCCAAAAAAAGTTTTAATCGATTCTGGGTAAATCAGATATTTTTATGCCCTTGCTGCAGAAAGAATGTTTTTTTAAAAAGTCAAAAGGTCCAAATTCTCAAGGTCATTAGATTTACAGAACTGAGAGATGCTCAAAAATCATGAACTAGATGACATTTTTTAAAACCTCTGTTGGAGAAGTGTGCCCATCTTCTGCCACAAAAAGTTATTTTCATAGGGTAGGAGAGTTGTTTTTGGTACATTTGTGTGTGTGTGTTTTAAGTTTCCCTATATATGTTTCTTCCTCCTTGGTGCAGAAATTATTATTTTAAAATGGTTTGCTCTATTCAGTTTAAAAAAATATAGCATCTTGACTTCAATTATATTTAAAATAAGTACACAGGAATTGAAAATTATCTCTGAATGGGACAATTATTGGTTATTGAACCTTTGCCCGTGGTTTCCAATTTTTCGATAATGAACATGTACTGCTTTTAAATTAGAAAAAGTATATACATTACAGGCAATTTTTGCTATATTGCCATTCTTGCATTCTTAAAAGTTTCCATTCTGCAAAATCATGCATCAAAAATGGCAGCTTATGGGGCAGATAGGAGCAGAATAGATGACTCAACCCTATTGAAGTATAAAACCAGAATATTAATTATCATCAATACTATCTTAATGAAAATAGTGACACAGGGAAATAAACAGGTATATGAAGGTTACTGCCCATCCCTTCCTTTTGATAGATGTCTTGAAGGACTTTCATATCTGATAGAGAACGTTTTCATCAATGTTAAAACTTGGATTTAGTATATAGCTTTTTCATTGTTTTAACACAGGGCATAATATCTCTGTGGCTGTTGTATCTCAATCCCAGGAAAAATAGGGACGCCACCAAACCAGATAATACATGCACTAAAGAAAAGAAAGACTGTAACTTCCGGCTTTTTTTTTTTTTTTTCTTTTTCTTTCCTGAAGTTTGGCATGCATTTGTAAGATCTTACTTTTAATTTTGAGAAAACTGCCTGAGATTGCTTCAAAGTGTCAACACACTGGAGAAAGTGTCATCGGAACTGACACAATTTCTATGTTATACTGTCCTCGTCCCTGCTTGCTGACCACTTTTGTTTACATTAAAGAAATATGCACTGCCACCCAACAGGCTGAGCTGACGTCTGCAGTGGAGGCAGAGTGTGCTCTGTTTTCTGGACAGTGAGAAAGTGATGGGGACCTGAGGGGCTCAGGCGAGACAACCCTTCTGCCAAGCAGACTCTGGACAAGGCTTCTCAGGGGCAGGACAGATTTCTGGGCCCAAACCCTACTCCCTCACTAATGCTCACAGGGGGCTGCCAGACCAACCCCCCCTGAGAGCTGAGTTCCCTCCACACCTGTACACACAGGTATGCTGACATGGTGGGCGGAGCCTTCGTCAGGGGGGTCACAGCCCCCATCTGATGCGCACATGACCTACCAGCACGAGTGCCACACCCGCCAGTGTCCAGGTGCCCGAGTAGAGCTCAGCTGGACCCTCATTGCTCCTGGGGCAATCCGAGCTGCGCTGGGGCGTTTGGGTGGCAGCTTAAACTGTTCTGCAGCCTGTGTTTTCAGGGACCTGAGCCAGGCGTTCGGACTCCTGTGGGTAACAGTCACTTTAGCTTCCCCGCCCACGCCGCGGAGCGGGAGAGGAAGGCCGCCCAGCGCAGCGGGTCAGCAGGTGTACAGGGCTGCCTCCGCGGGGGGCCCAGCTGGGAGGATGAAGGTGTGGAAAAGGCCGCTCTGCCCCATCCCCGGATTGCCCAGCTTCCGTGGGCTTAAGCATGACCCAGCTTGCTCGATGTGCCCACTTCTGCCTCTGCAAACCTGGCTTCTGAGTTGCTTCCACTTAACTGCCAGGTGACTAGTTCGTACTGGAAACATAACCTTTCATTTGAAGGCCTATACTTTGAGAAATTACTTGTGCATTACTGAGGTTGGAGGAAGGTGGCAATCAAGTGGAGAGGAGAGGAAGGAGGGTGCTGTCCCAGACTGAACGAAAGGAGTCCTCGCTGAAGAACCGACTTGGGTGCCTCAGCGCCACGTGGGGCAGAATCTCTCCCTTCCAGCTGCCCCAAGTCCTGACCTGGCTAAGACTATTTTGCCTCCTTCCAGTCGCCTTCAAAACACTGGGCAGTGATGGAGGTTACAGGTGCTTTGGGTGTGGGTGTGGTGTGGTAACACCTGAAGACCTGTGAACTATACCCCGAAATCTGCATCGTGTTGTGAGTCAACATCGCTGTATTAAGACAGACAAAAACACGATTAAAAACAAGCTTGGCCAGGACACCTTGATTGAGTACAGGAGAAATAGGTAATTAAGAGACCCGCTCTTCAGCAAGCAATATAGCGTGGGCTAAAAGTGCCTCAGTTCCTCAGTTTCCACCCCATCAGATGAGGGGAAAGGCCGCTAGAGCTTTCTGGAGCAGAGACCTGTTGGCACGGCAAAGATCGCCTGGCCCCCGGCCAAGCCCAGCGGAGATGCTGCTTGGGAGAGACAAGCCGGCGAGCATTTGTGCAGGCTCTGCTACCTGGAACAAAAATATGCTGAGCCGCAAATTATGGCTTTCAGATGTCACCACTGCCGCCTGACATCGTGTCTCAGTTGCTTATGTCTTCATTACTGCGCTCCAGTTTGGGCCATTACTATGTGCGAGACGGATCCACGCTGCGGGCTCTTGGACACCCCCGGCAACGATGTTCACCAAGGGGTGACAGGCTGAGCGCCAACACCCACAGAGGAGGAGCTGAGAGACTATCGGTTGCACATGCCTCTGTGTGTGTGCGTGCGTGTGTGTGTGTGTGTGTGCACGTGTGTGTGTGCGTCCCTCAGCCAGGCCCCAGCTTGTAGCAGCTGAAAGGAATCGGGCTCCCCACATAGGAACTTGCTCTCTGTGTGGTTTTCTCATCTCCTTTTGCTTCCGCGAGGCTTCCTCCCAGCCCATCTGCAGGCTCCTTCCTCTCCCTTCTCTCCTGCTCCTCTTTGAGGTGTAACTAGACCAACAAAGCAATGCCCTGGTGGCTCCCTTCTCAGTCTCTCGGTCTCTCTCAGATTAATGGAACAGAAGCATGTGCTTGCATCTGATGCCAGTAATCATATCCTGAGTGACCACGGAGACGGAGATTAAGCAGAGGTACTGGCCTGGCCCGCAGGGATCCGGTTACAGGAAGAAAGTGTTTCTTGACAGCAGCAGCGCTGGCCCCTCGCCCCCGCCCCCTCCTCCTTTCCCAGGCTTGCTAAGTCCCTGGAATATTTTCCATAAGATTAATTAAAGACTCCCCAGCAAAATTTCAAGCCACACAAGAACTGGGTTTTGATCTACTTCTTTGACTTGCACTCATGGATGGGCACAGAACACAGTCCATATTCCTGACTTTGATGTAGCCTCTGTGAAAAGTATGTAGCCTGATGACTGATTTGGCAGAGCAGATTCCTCTTCTCCTGGGGACAAAATCGCTGTGCAAGCGTCCCCTGTGGGAACAGTGGGGCACATATTCACCGTGCTAGGATGTAAGATGCATGTGATGAGTGTGATGAAAGAAATAGAACCAACCCAAGGAGACCAGACAGGAAACCCAGGAGGCTGTCATGGAGGAAGTGGCATTTAAGATTAGCTCTGAAAAGAAGGTAGGGATGGAAAGTCGCAAAGTATTTTTTGGAGGTGAATGGGGATCTGAGTTAAACGTCAGATGTTTGTCCACACAGGGAAGGAACAGGACAGCATCTGGAGAACCTTGAATTATGAAGAGTTTAATGTCATGCTTAGGACTTGGAGATTTGCATCATCAACAGTGGGAACCATTGAAAGTGTTAGAGCAGGAGAATGGCAAGCTAATGCCCTCTTGATTGGATTTTGAGTATCATCAAAGAAACAGAGAATATAAATCACAGGGAGAGGATGTGGGAGGAGAAGGTGGAAATGGATCAGTTATGAGTTCCAGGTGGTCTAGTAGAAGATATCATTTGATAGAACTAAAAAATGGTGATGCAAGAGAGACATAGCCAAGACAGAATTTGGCAACTGATTGGGTTTGGGAAATGTGGCCAGTGGGTAGGTCAGAGAGGAACTAAGATATTGACAGTGGGTGCTGGAAAGGGTGGAACAGACGGAGCAGACAGTGACAGTTCAGGATGGTACCCAGAAAGAGCTGTTCCACGGGGGAGCGGCAGTCCATGCTGGTGCTGACAGGGAGACTGGATGTGAGGACCCTCTGCATGCAGGCGCCAGGTGAGGCCACCCGGCGGGGGAGAAAGTAAAGAAGGCAGCGTGGCGAGGAGGGGAGTCAGATGCTGGCCTTGGAGAGACAGGCACATCAAGAAGGAGGCACCGAGTTTCCTGTCAGAGAAACCAAGAGATTTCCTGTCAAATGCTGAACTGGCTGAGGGTGAGGACTGGGCAAGGCTGTCATCTGTGGCTGAGGAGGAAGTCCCCGAGATCCTTCCTGAGGCTCCCTCAGGAGACGGGGGTTGGAAGCCAGATCAGAAGAGTGAGGGGGTGGCAAGGAAGTGTAGGCAGCAAGGGCATTTCCTGAAGAGCTTTTAAAAACAGGATGGAGGCCCCCACGCAGGATGGTTGAAGGGCTCCTGTCTGGTCTCCAGGAGATGAGCCGTGGAGGCTGCAAGGCACCCAAAGCTGAGATCTCCTGTGGGTGTTCTATTTCCCACTGATGCGGGAAATCCTGGGGGCTGTGCTCATTGTAGCAGGCGAAGAATTTGTTGCATTTTGTAGGTGGGAAGCACTTGTTAGTCAGAAACCAGCCCCCTTCTTCAGCAAGGCCAAGGAGTTGGGCACTGACTTGATGGTTTCTAGACTGTTCTTGAGCCCTGTTTAGGTGGTCCCACCCTGAGGGAGGTGCGTGAAGAATAAACAAAGGTAGTGACAGCTTCCAGAGTTTTTTCTGTTCCTCAGAAGTAAAAAATCCTCTTTTGAAGACAGACTTCAGGTTAATTGTTCTTTCTTTAGGAGAGGCTACCAAGAGGGGGAGATCCCATGGGTGATGCTGCAGAGCCCTGGGGAGACAGCAGGTGGTCCTGGCCGAGGAGCAAAGGGACTTGAGCGCCTGCCATGGAAACGACTCCTGCTTCTCTCAGGAAACCCCACAGATCAGATGACACTGAGCCCCCCGGGAGGCTGTCAGATCTGCCTATGTGTGGTTGAAAAACATTTCTGGCTTTGCCCAGCTCTCAGCAGAGGGAGAAACTTCCAGAGTCCAGATTTGGGGCATGAGGATAAGTCACCTGTTATCCTAAGAGGTTAATGAGCCTCTGTCACTATTTCGGGGAATGAGGCCACTGCGCAGTGATGCGCGTTGTCGCTATTTATGGAGAGTTTCTGTCTTCCATGATCCAGTCCTCGCTACCTCAGCAGCATTTCTCCAGTGTGCATCAATGTCTACCATCTCTGGGGCTCTCACCGCACTGCCTCCCACCGTGGAAACCTGACTGCAGTGGGAAGGGGGCTCGGCTGTGACTCAGGCTCAGCCAGCCCCTGGAACTCGGAAGCCTGCAGGAAAGGCAGAAAGCAGCAGGTGCGGCTCCCACATCACAGGGCGGTGCGCAGATTCTAGTGTCTGCTGGCCCATGTCCATCCCAAGAACATCTTACTGCAGCATCTGAACTATCTTCCCACCGTGACCTGAGCTCTGGATTCAGACTCTGGGCCTCCCTGGCTGGGCCTGGCCTGCCCTGTGAGCCTTCTGTTTCTTCATGAATGGACCCTTCACCTTGTTAGTCAGATTAGGTTTCTGTTGCTTGCCACCAGGAATCTTGACACAGTGTAGAAGAGCTAAGGGATACTATTGGACGTGGGAATGGGCTCAACCCAACCAAAGAGGAAACTCTGCAAAAGCCACCCTCTTGCGAGGCACTCCAATTGTCAGTTTTCTAGTGGAAGAGATGGAAAATAAACAAATGCTTATCTAGCTATACATAAACACACATCTTTCAGGTGAGTATAAGAGAAAAGGTGCAATAAGAAGTAAAGTCAAACGGGCCCTATTTTAGACGGGGTGGTCAAGAAAGAGTGCTTTGAAGAGGCCTGGATGGAAAGAGGGAACAGTTGGATACCTAGGAGAGCCTTTCAGATAAAGGAACCCCACCTGAAAAGATCCTGAGGTCCCTCAAATTGTCCCCTCTCTATCTTTCCCACTGACAGAGCTTTCTGAGAACAGAGACACTGTCCAATTTGTTCAGTTCTGTACGCACCGTGCCCAGGCTACTTTGGGACCAAAGCTATTTGTCAATGAGTGAGAAAGTGAATGAGTCCAGCAATAGGGCACAGTCCTGACCAGCGTGCCTCAGTGGGGCAGGACTGGAAGGGATTAGTCAGGTTTAGGACCAGTGCCCTGCAGAGGCAGGACAGACTACCTTAGCCATCTCCAGATGTCAAGAGGACTAAATTACTTGATATCTGTGCAGTTCTTAGCAACAAGGCCAAAGACTATGTGCTGGAAGGTGGCTGTTATTACTATACTACTACTCTTGGTCTAATAAACTGTGAATCTCTGTATCTGTGCCAGCTTGGATTTGGCCTATTACTGCTTTGTATTGAGTTTATAACTGACCAATTGAATGTTCACGCTGTTTATCTGCTGAGGAATGAACATGGGCAGCTGCATTCCTGGAGTTTAGTGGGTGGGGTCCTAGAACCTTCAGCCCCTTTCTTAATGCACGAGGAGAGAGGGGTCTTGGAACTTGTCTATTCCTTGAAGGAAGGGAAATGAAACCCAATGAGGAGCCTTTTCAGTGAAGGCCCCCAGCTCCCTCCCTCCCTTTTCTCTACCTCTGTCCATTAGAGTTAGGGGCACAGATGGGGGGCTGTGATATGGGAGGAGCTTTGTGAGACCACAGCCTCAATTTTAGGTTTGCCTTCTTCCTCTTCCTCCCTCCCCCTCCTTCTTCCTGTTTTCCTCTCCTCCTTCCTCCTTTCCCTCCCTGCACCCCCCTTCCTCAGCTTTGCCCTGCTCCCCTCCTTCTGCCCCTCCCTTTCGCTCTTTCCCCTCCTCCTCTCCTTCTCTGGTGCCCTAACTCGTCCTGTCTTCTCATTTGCACCCTAGTCCTGCCTTGACCCTCTCTGGCTGGGTAGAACTGTCTCCAAAGTAACCCCCCCGCAAGGTGCCATTGTGAGCCTCCTGCTGTTGTTTACTGTACGACTGACCTGAGGTGAAGGGGATCAGGTGAAACGAGACTCCAGCAGAGGCTGCCACCTCCCTCCCTCTGTCAGCGGCTCTGCTGACCCGCAGGTGAACAGCCTCTGAGCTCGCTTCTGTCTCACCAACAGGTCAGCTTTCGTGCTGGCAGTGTGACCTTTCATGCAGCTGGGTCCCCAGGGCAGGCCTGGGGGGGCTGCTTGCTCCTTGCAGGGTCTCCTCCAACCCAGGCAGCTGCTGCAGGTCTCCAGGCCAAGGCAGCACCTTGGGGTTCCAGGTCATGGACAAGCCAGCAGGCTCTCCCCACATTGCTAACTCTACGTGCACTGACTGCGAGCGTTTCAGCTCACTGATGGCCGTTTGGAGGGATTCTTGGCGATATATATTAAAGCTTTAAAAATGTAGATTCCCCTGACTCAGTAATTCCCACTCTGGGAATTAATCCTGAAAAAATAATCAGAGATGCAGCCAAAATGTATACATATAAGAATGTCAGTTGCAGTGCTACTGATAATGGTTGAAAGAAAATTAGAAAGAACCCCCAGGAATGCAGTTAAATAATTTATAGCGCTCTCCGAGGAATACAAGGGGTCCAGACAGGGCTTGTATTTGGTTAAGTAGTCTGAGAGCATATTTGATGGTGTGTGTTCAGGGTGCTCTCCTTTGCTGGGGTCCAGCCTGCTCCCCCAAGCTCCCTGCCCTCCACCTGTCTCTGGGTCTGCCTGGTGAGAAAATCTGCCACCCTAAAATATGTCTATCGGAAGGCTCCTGAATGCTGGGTGGAGGTTGCCCCTGTTAAGACACTTCGTGGCAATGTTTCAGTCAACAGCAGGTCACAGGTATGACGGAGGCTCCTACCTAGAGCCAGGTGGGTGCACACCTAGAGCTAGGTGTGATCATTACACTCTCGGACCTTCGCACAGGGTGGTGTTTCTTAACCGCATCCCTGTCGATGGCTGTGGACAGGTGTTGCGGAGAACCTCCGACTGTAAGGCGCGTTTCTCTGACCTGGTTTAACTCTTCAGTGGGGAAGGCAGAACTTCCGACTGTGTACCTGACATAGTTTCCTGTGTCTGTCCTGGTCACCTCCCATAAGTGATCTCCATGCCCCAGACTCCCAAACACACAACCTTTGTCTTTAGACAAAATTATTTAAGATGACTTGAGTCATTGCAGAGTTACTCCGTTTTGGGGGTCTTTCCCATGTATATATGCTATTATAATTTTTTTCTGTTGTCAGTCTGTCTGATGTTAATTTACCAGTCTAGAAACACCAAGAGGGGTGCGGGGAGTTCCTCCCTCTCCCCAGAGCTGGTAAGGCAGCTCTTCCCTTCCCTTTCACATTCCTTCTGCCCCTTCACACCCCCCCACACCCCCCCTGCCAGTGGCTGCTCCTCCCCGATTCTGCAGAAGTAGCGGGGACCTTGGTCCAGGCGCTCCATCCCCGTGTTCTTCAGCACCCAACCTGGTCCTCAGGAGGTTAGAGGGAAGCTTGTTACCTGGCTGATGCAATGCAGGGGAAAATGGCATACAGTTCAGTGACCAAATCAGGCCAGCGAACGGCACAATCCCAGCTCTGCAAATAAATATCTTTAGGAAAGGAAAACATACCTATGTTTGGGGGTGGGGGGATGGGACCACTCCCAGGAAATAGACTAGATGATTAACTGCTGTTATCTCTGGGTTGTGAGCTCCTGAGTGGTTTTTCTAATCTTCTTTATACGACTTTGCATTTTGCCCATTCTTAAACATAATTGCATATCGCTCTTAAAGTGAAAAAACTTTAATCTATATTTAAAACAAAACTGAAATAAAACAAAAGAATGAACTACTCAATAACAGCATAATGGCACCTCAGTCACTCACAGCTCTCCTGCAGATAACAGATTTTGAGTAAATATATGGATGTAATTTAAAGGGAAATATGAATGTCTCGAGCTCCTTATAATGAGGCCTGGGCTGTTCTCAATCACATCTAATCTAAAGCTGAGGCGCTGAGCCTCTGTCCTGCGACCAGAGCTCCTGCTGAGTCAGAACCTTCACAGCTGCTCTTGGCGGTGTGGTCTTGCCCGAACCCCCAGCTGAGCTTTTTTTCTCTCAATTATCACAATGTTTATTGATAGATACACATATCTAGAATCAGGGTATGAACTAAACTTGATAAATTAAGTGGACTTAATTTCAATACCAGAATAAAAGGGACCGGATGCAAATTCTCACCATCTTTTCCCCAACCACAAAAAATCACTTTCAGGGCATTAACAGTCTTTCGAAACTGGTCAGTTTTGTGTGACTCAGCCGTGTTTCCTTTAAAGACCGTGTGTGCTTGCCCAGGCTCGAGGACTCGAGGATATTCAAATCTAGCACATAAAGCCCATTTCCAGAAGGGGAAGAACAGGTGACAGTGTGGCAGCCACAACCATCAGCAACAGTTAGAATGTGTTTGCAACACCCACACTGATCATCAAATAGCCCACAACTCAAGTTACTCAGGGTGGGAGGGAAGGGACGGGAGGCCTGAGGGCCAGTCTGATGAGTTAGGCCCAAGAGAGTCAACACTTTGGCTTCCTCCAAGCTGTGGCCATTGCACTGGGATGTTTAGAACAGGCCCTCCCAAGACGTGTCACTTGGCATATGGAGTATTTTGAGCTGAGGTCAATGGAGACCCTACAAGCTCAGAAAGACCTCCCACCACCCCCTGAACTACCTAGAAGGGATGCGAAGTGGGGTCCTGTCCAGAACTGGGATTATTAGAATGAGAATCAAAGGACAAGTGTTGTCACCACAAGTGTCTCTGTGTGGCTGGGCACACACACCATTATAAGCTCTCTTTGCCATGTGAGCACTGCGGGGTAAATGAAAGAGTCATCAGGTTTCCCCGCCCTCCCATCAATGATAGACCCCTGTAGGCCTACACGCATGCCTGATGGCGGGAACCTGGAGGAGGGTGTGGGCCGACATGAGTGGGAACACGTGGGCCTGGAGGCTGAGAATATAAGCAGCAGAAGCGTTGGTAGCAGCAGCAGAGGCAGAGAACAGAGCATGGAGCAGAGACCGTTTGGGGTACAACAGAGACCACAAGAGAATGCCTGAGAGCCTGAGAGAGTGAAGATTTGCCCAGGGCTGGGAGGCCTGCCAGAACTCCCAGCCTCCGGGCCCCATCGCCTGCCCTGCACCTGGCTGCCTCTCTACAAGAGACCATGAAGAGCCTAAAAAGCCACCGAGGGCTCCAAGACTCCTTCCCCTTTGACCCATCTGTGCAGCTCCATTGAGAACCTGTGCACCTGCTCTTCCTGTCCCTACATTCCCCCCTCCTGGAAGACCCAGGCCCCACCCATTCCTTAGCTCAGGAGACAAACCTTCATTTTGCCTGACTCACCATACGGATAGGTTTATCTGACAGGAAGGTTGTTTCTGGTAGAAATCCTAATTCTGGGTAATAGCTTCACTTTTCATTCCCACAGGAACAAGTAGTAGAACCCAGACTGGAACCTGGGCATGCTGGTTCCAACTCCCAACCCTCCCGCATCCGTCAGGAGTGTATGTCGGCTTCACTCAAGGGTGGGGGTGTCCTCGGCTGAAGTTTGCATTTTGCCAACTCTGTCAGGAGTCATGGTGGAAACTGGAGTTAACTGGCTCTGTGTTTCTGATTGATTCCTGTGCTCTGTTAGCACCTTTATAGATTGGGAACTGGGAAGGCCGCCCAGCTCTTCTGTCCCTGAATCCAGCCCTGCTGGGTTCCAAGTATCCCCAATCACGCCCGTCAGGGAGGAAGCATCGGAAGCTCTCTCTCAGCATCGGAGCCAAGAAAAGCTACAGCGGCTGTTCCCCTTGCTTTCAGTGCCTGCGCACATTCTGCCTCCTAATTCACTGCAAGAGGAAACAGTACCTTTAAACATCCTTTCTAACGCCCAGCCACCACAATGAGGAACAGGTGACTCCCACAAGCAAAGGCCTGTGTGCTCCCTCCCAACTCCAGAGGTGAAGGTGCTCACTAATTACCTTCATCTGCAAAGACCACGTCTCCCGAGCTGCGTGCCCTCAGCAGGACTTTGCTAAAGCCTGCTGCAGGTTAAAAAGCAGAACTGCTTTTAATTTATTAAAAGACCTGGCATTTTTTTCCCCCACTGAGCATTTTAAAATGCAATTAGACAAAATGGAATAATAATCAGGCGAAAGAACTGAGGGGTTTTCACAAAGAGGGCATCCTCTCTCAGCCTCCTTTCCGTTTCTGGGCCTTTCTGCGGGGACAGCATGCCTCTGGGACTGACACCCATGCACCCCTCCTGCACCGCTAACCTTCTGCAAGACCCTGCTTTAGAATTCATCCACCAGCACCTCGAAAAACCCTCCTGTGACCTGGGCTCATCACCCTAATAATAATAACCCCACACTATGCAAAGATCCATTCCCTTGTCTGCAATATTTTTATCAAATTTTCCTCAGAGTCAGGCCAAACACTTTCCAACAAGTTCCCTGGGTCATTGCTGGGAACAGTGAGGGTGAGAAGGGATGCAGCCCACACCCACTTTCTCACTGTGGCAACCTTCGCACCCACACAAGGTCCCGGACACAGAGGTGTTAGGGAAGAGGAGTATTTTCTCAAACCCTCTGGGTGCTTCCTGGGCTGGTCATGCAATCAAATCAGCATTAGTCAGATTAGTAGGAGGGCAAAAAAAAAAAAAAAAAAGCAATTTAACTAGATATATTTGGAGAATATGCATACCTGAATTCCAAGGACAGTGAGGGAAAATGAGGTGTATCTCCTGAGCTAAGGAACAGAATAAGGGCCTGTGGCTTCAAGGCATCTTCTGTGAGTAGATGTTGGCCAAATCTACATGCTAGGTTTCTCCAAAAGAAAGGTTATTTCTGTTAAAAGTCCTAATTCCAGGCACGACCCCACTTCATTCTTCTGGGTAGTTCAGGCAGTGGCGAGTTCCTGGTGAGCCTGCAGGGTCTCGACAGACCTCGTATAATCCACATGCCAGAGTGACATGTGGGGGCTCTGTCCTTCAGAAGCATCTGATGAATATTTATTGAAGGAATGAATGAAATTATGAAACATGTTAGAGGTTTTATGGAAAAAACAAGGAAGAATGATCCTACCTCACTCACCAATGACAGGGACAAGAAAATGGACTCTGAGGAGAAGACAGGAACTTCGTGTTTCTATATTGTCAACGAATCCAGATACCATGGTGAGGAACACGTATTGTGTGAAGAGAAACCTCACGCCAGTCAACGGTCGTCACTGGCCCATCCCCACTGGCATGAGCAGAATGGAAACCAAATGGAAGACGTAGATGGGGCATGTCCTATGGACTTGGTATCTTTGCCACAATTTCCTAAATAGACAAAGCTATTTGGCTTCTTTGATATATAAAGCCCCCCAGATTGTGTCCCAGCTGTCCCCAGGCTGGATCAAGTGCCCTTCAGGTACCCACAGAATTGTCCCTGTTGTTTTATTAAATGTGCCCATGTGCCCTCAAATAGTTGGGGGTGGGGGAGAGCTTGGTTGCAGGATCTCCACAGCGTTTGCCCTGTATCCCCAGGGCGCACCATGGAGATGGCTCACATTTAAGAGGCGCTTCATAAACGTTTGGACATCCATCCATCCATCCATCCATCCATCCATCCATCCATCCGTCCATCCGTCCATGTGGACTTCAGTAATTAAAACAGTTTTCATTGCACTGGGATTTGTTAATAGGAGAGCAATAAGTTCAAGATCATTGCAAGCCTCAGAAGGAAAGCTCTTCTCATTTGACCAGCTTCTAACTGCCCTATTCCCTTCTCCGCCCCAGCCCTTTCCTTATGATTTAATGGGCAACTAATCAAATGCACCCTTGTCTCTAAAAAGAAACTAGCCAGCTTGAAAGGACTTGCACTGAATTTTTTATCCAATCAGGGCACTTCATGCTGAGAGGAAGGACCAGTTTTGGATACTGGCCAGATTAAATTTCCATTCAGATTCTCTTTCTCCTCCCAACTCTTCTCTTTCTCCTTCCCTCCCTCCCTCATTCCCCCCTTCCTTCCCTCTGAATTGTTGCCTTCACCCTGGGCATGCCATCAAGGCAGGAAGGCATTCTCTGACTTGGGCTGCGCACACCAGGGCAACTCACTGCTCCAAGTTGAACTTTCAATGAACGAAAGCGAAGTGATCACCGCGGTGGTTCGCGTGGATTTCCAGGTCCTGTAATCTGGCTCCCCTGTGCTGCTCTCCCCCGCAGGCTCGCGGGTCTGCTGTCTCTGGCCTAAGCGGAACGGCCTTGCATGTGGGGCTGCTGAATCAGTCTCTCCTCCAGCTCCGCCGGTGCCCATGTGCCCACCTGACCTTGTTCAGCCGCCCGCAGGGCCCGCGTCCCAGCTGGGCCTTGCTCACGCCTGTGCACTGGTGTCCGCAAGTCCTCCAGGCCGAGGTACGGGCAGGCAGCCGTCCGGCAGTTTGAACACGCCAAAATTGGAGAGGCCCTTCTGGATTTTTATTTCTGAGGAGGAGAGAGGGGCTAGATTCTCTTTTGCCACTATTGTTCCTGCCGACAAGTGCGCCCTGACCGTGGCCGCCACGCCAGGCAGACAGCAGGCCTGCGGAGGGTTTCCGCTTCGTGCACCGGAGCAGCGGGAGCGGCGGGAGCGGCGGGAGCGGCGGGAGCGGCGGGAGCGGCGGGAGCGGCGGGAGCGGCGGGAGCGGCGGGAGCTGGGTAACGCACGCAGCTTTCCCCAGGAACATCACACATAGCAGGCAGACCCTGAGGCGCAGAGCATGGATTAAAGACTGTCGTTTGAGGTGAGCTCGGCGCTCCAGAGTCAGCTCTGGTGGGTGCCCAGGAGCCCTTCTCCTTCTGGCCGCCTTCTCATTTTTTCTTTTCTAGTTCTCTGCTTCTCCAACCCCAAACGCGTCCCCCAGGCTGGATCTGAGTGGTCCACACTGGGCAGCAGCTCTTGCCAGCCCATCCCGTGTCCTCGTGGAGGTGGAGCCCCAACAGTCTCCCAGCCAGAGGCAGAGACCTTCCCTCCTGAGTATAGCATCCAGGAGACAATTCAACTGGCCTCTCCATCGCCCACTTCGCCCTGCTCTGCTCTGCCAAAGGACCCCTCCTCCACGAGGCGTGCGGGAGGGCCTGGACTTGGGGCATGAATGGGGAGACCAGGGCATGGCTGCCAGAAAAGACACAGGGCGTTTATTCCAATACGTGGGCCGTACAGACTGACAGCTGCTCACCTTTCCGAAGCCCAGTGTGACCGGGCACCCGGCAATCCGGTCGCTGAGGCTGGCAACCTCGCCGTGACAGATCAGGAACAGTAGGGTCTTCGTCTGACTTTCACCAATTAATCCCACACAGATTTGAAATGCCAATAACTGGTGTCAATCGAGGAGTGTTTATTGTGGATCACGCAAGAGGAGAGGGGCAGCAACGGCCTTGACACGCTCTCCACCTGCGCGGGGCCCAGTGCTATGGGCTGGTTCCCAGGGAGGTAGTACTGGCGGAGGAACACGACAGCGTGCCCAGGGCGGGGCTGCATGGATGTGGCGAAGGCCGGCTTCTAAGCAGCATGTCTTACAGCACCTCAGACTTCACACCGGGGTGTCAGCATGCTGCTGAGTCCTCCGTCGCTTCTAGGTCAGGTCTGCTGCCGCCTGACGCTGCGCGGCCATCACGGTCCAGCTGGCTCTGAAGCAGTTGCCCAGGGCAGAGGGTCTGTTTCTCACTGGTGACGGGCTAGTTGGGGCCTATCAATCCAGGGGCTCAGTAATTGGAAAGTCAGGTGATGAGCTGTCCAGGGAGCCCCATCCGCTACCAGGGAGTCCACTGCCACGTTAGTAAGGCAGGCAATGGTTGCCCTCACTTCCTGCCATCACCACTGACCGCCGTTCAGCTGCTGCAGTGGCTGCTGGAAAGCAGGGCCAGGAAGATGCTGTTCAGAGGAGGAAATGCCCCTTTGAGAAATGACTTTCCTTGGGACCTCCATGTGGTTGTACAAATGTTATCTAGGCAAACCCCTGCCAGAAGGCGTGACCCCTATTCCCTCTTCCCCATCCATGTCTGTGGACTATTCTAGGATGAGAGGGGCCTGCTTTTTCTTCCCTCAGTGCTTGGGTTTTCCTGGGTGTGAGTTTGCTAGGGCTTTCTTAATGTGTGCCTAGTGGTCCAATGATAGAAATGACTGGTCTCCCCATTCTGCAGTCTAGAAGCTCAAGACCAAGATGTCGGCAGGTTGATGTTTCTGAGGACTGTGAGGAAGAAACTGTTCTAGGCCTCTCCCCAGCTTCTAGCATTTGCTGGCCACCTCTGGGGAAATCTCCCTCCCATCTCTGCCTCATCTTCATGTGCTGTTCTCCTTGTGCGTGCCTCTGTGTTCAAATTTTCCCTTTGTATAAGGACATGAATCATATCGTATTAGGGCCCACCCTACAGACCTCATTTCAATTTGATCATGGCTGTAAAGATCCCATTTCCAAATTAGGCCACTTCTGAGGCCCTAGTAGTTAAGCTTGCATTGTCTTTTTTAGAAAGGGACACAATCCACCCCCAAACAATGAGCCTTCATGTTGTGCCTATTTGCATTCGTTGAGGAAAGAAGGGAACATCCTAATTCCAGGCAGTGTTTTGCTCCCTTTGCTGGCTTTGCCTTGATAATGATTTAAGGCCTAGGAGTAATGGAAGATAAACTGCTTGTCGCTGCCCACTCTGTGTTCCAGGAGATTGCATTTCTGTGTGAGGCTGGCCCAGCACTGCCGGCAAAGGGCTTTTCCATTATGTTAAGAGCTGGTGATGATAGCTGCCATTAATATTCAGCCCTTTGGCCTCCGCCCTCTCCCATTGCCTCAGCGGAAGCACTTCCCTGTGACCCTCCCCGAGGTAACATCAGGACTATTTTCCCCAAGGGACCTCTGCAATTACTTGCCTGCAGCAAGGGGACTGCAATGCTTTGCTTTGAGAGGTGTTCAAGGCGGGGAGCGTGTGGGAGGGGCAGGTCCTTTCTTGCCCATCTGTGCTCTGTGCCCTCCCCCTTCCAATCCAATATTAGAATAAAGCCTCAGCATTTCCCCCCTCCTCCCGCAGATGCTGGGAGAACAAGATAAAATTCCTCACGGGCTTGGGCCCTAAATTCTCAGTGATTTATTAAGAAATGACACCGTTTTCTCCAAAGAGCCTTCTCGCCAGCTGTCCTGGGCACCGGCTGTGGCTGCAGAAAGGAAGCCTGGGAAGATCTGCTTTGGGCCACGGGTTTTTTTGGTGGCTCTCAATGTCTGTATCACCAGGGAGAACGTTCTTTTGAAGCCTGTCCAGGAAACTTGGTTCTAAGAACAGCCTGCTAATTTGAGCTTCTTCTGGGCTGTCGGGCCATGAAGCTGGCACCGTGTCCTGATGAGCGGCCCCGGAGCAGAAAGCGCTTGTCTGTCTGCGAGCCCGGCCCCCACGGAGGAATGAGGACGGCAGGCTGAAGAGACAGGGGTCCACTTCCTCGCAGTTCTAGAGGCTGCAAGTCTCACATCAAGGTGCCAGCGCCTTTGGTTTCTTCTGAGGTTTTGCTCTGTGGCTCAGGAGGGCCACCTTCTTCCGGCGTCCTCGTGTGGTGCGTCCCGTGTGTGGCTGGCCCTTCATCTTGTCCCCGTAGGAGGACCCCTGTCAGACGGGGTAGAGCCCAGTCAGCAAGCGCACGTGCCCTTGGTCACTTCTGTGAAGACCCTGCTGCCAAACACAGTCACATTTGGGGACACTGGGATGAGGACTCAATATGGGGATAGAGGCACCCCAGGCCCTACACCTGCATGGAAACCCTCCCACTGAGATCTGGTGGCAGAGAACATCCCCCTGCCAGGGGCACCTTTGTGCTGAGGCCCAAGGAGGAGGAATCCTGAGTCTTGGCCTCAGTGATGGGAGTTGGGGACGAGGATCCATCATCATCCGAGACCACCTGGGCTGGAGGGAATGATTCCTCAAGAGAAAATAGGCAGCTGTTAAAAGAGGGGATGGATGCTTGAAGACCAAAACAATGACAAACATCTATCCCGTCGCCCTATCCTTGCTTGAATAAAAGGGCCTGGCCTGGACGACCTCTGTGCTCTGTCTTTGTTAAACATTGACAGAAGCTGCCCACCACTTCTTTCCTGATTTCTCCCCCATCCTTATCTGGGGCGGGGGTGGGATTCCCACTCTGGATTCTTGGTGGCCTGTGGTGCCACACTGGTCTTTGACTCCTCCCCACTCCTTCCTCCAGCAGAGACCTTGGCCTCTGTTTGTTCGGGAAGGTCGCCAGGTTGGGCCGGTCTGAAAAAGCAGAATGAGCAGCTTTCTGCTGTGGATTCATTTATGAATGTCTTCTTGGTGATTTGTACTGGTAGTAAATATGGTCTTCATTATAAACAATAATTCCCCCTGCCATTCTTTCTCTTGTCCACAGTTACCTTGTCTATAGAACAAGAGGGTTGAATTAAATGATTATTAACATCTCTTTCAGTTCTAGCTCTGTGGGAGTCCATGAAAATTAAACTCCTCAGGGTAGACAGTCTATAGGGTTGACTGTGTGGCAGCCCTCAAGAACTTGGAAATTGGAAATACAATTTCCTTCTGAGAGAAAAATTACAAAACCAGCCGCCACCAGATCAAAGAAGATATATTCAAGTTTCCTTCAATGGACAGGATGGATTTCAGACCAGAGCAGTCTAAATTGATAGTGTGACATCCCCGGGGACAAAATGGCCCATCAGAGAGGGAAGAAGGATCGAGGACGACCGAAAGGGAGGCTGCTGGTGTGAGATTATCAGGGTTTGTTCAAGATTTGGTAAAGACAAAGTAAGGGGGTGACCCCCGGACATTCGAAGTCTGGGTCCTCCTCTTAGTTAGGGATCCATAATGGAAGTGGGGAGCGCCTTGCAATTTCATAGTTGAACACCCTAAGCAAGGATGATGGGCCACGGTAACAACCCCTGTCGCCCAGCACCCACCAAACAGGACAGTCCTCAGGCACAACTAGAGCAGGGACCTGGGTCCCCGCCCCTGCCATGCCCAGCCTCCCCTTCCAGTGGCTGGGAAGTCATGGGGTCCCAGGTATGGGAAGGGCAGTGAGTCAGAACACCTAGGAGGTGCCGGACCGAAGCTATTTACCAATCAGATTAGAATCACTTTGGTATTTTAGTAACTTACATGTTCAGATTATACAAGCCATTTTCTTTCTCTAAGTCACCAAACAACCCCTGGATTTGTATGTGATTTCCCACAGGCGTCTACCTCAAGGGAGGGGTGGGGGTGACTGGCTTCCCTGGCTGTGAAGTGACTGTATTCTTCAAGATAAACATACACACTTTCTGGCCTCCCTGGTGGCGCATCGGTTGAGCGCTGCGCTGTGGAGCTGTCGGGAGAGCGCGATGCAAGTTCGATGCCCAGCCAGGGAGAATCCCACATGGTGTGGCAGACCTCTCCTGCCTTGCCCGCTGCTCTCCTCAGCCGTGTATTTCTGTTGATCTGCCTGTTCTGCTCCCCACTCTGTCTCTGGTGAACCCTCTCACCGCCCCATCCGTCTGGCCTGTACCCCAGCTTGTATGTATAAATAAATTAAAAAAAAAACATACTGACTTTCTGTCTCCTCAGGCCCTGGGTGCCTGAAAACGTTGGTCAATGTGAACTCATCCCGGTGAGGGAGTTCCACTCATCCCCATGAGGCACTCCATCAGCGCCAGCGCCGTGCGCCAGTGGCAAACAAGGACCTGGACTTGCCCAGAGAAATGCTATTTGGGAGCAGCCCGCCAGCCCCTTCAGACAGTGACTCAATGACCCAAGGGTCCCTTCGGGATTATTCCACGGGATCACCAGGCTCTGGTAAGCATATCTGTATATCAGGCATTGCTACTGGGATGTTTTAATAACACCCCAAATATAAGATACTCAAATAATATTTTTTACGTTTATTTTTAAAAAACGAGGCAATACTGGTTTACAGCACTGTATATGATTTAGGGGTACAGGTTTACACCTCCTCAGATGTGTGTCACCACGGCACCCCAAACCCAGGCACCCATCCATCATCCTCCACCAAACACAATTGTAGATGTTCTTCTGCTCCACACCTGTTCCTCCTCCGTGGTTCAGGCCAAAACCTATCACCCTTTTCAGCTCTCTCTTCTGAAATTCCTGCTTCTGCTGAACATGTATAGAATCCCATCACATCCATGCCGGGGCCCCCACACCTGAGCCTGGTCCCCAACATCACCCTGCGCACCTGGATTGCGGCGACAGCGTGGAGGGGCCTTCTGCTCCTGTGTGTTCATCCTCTGTGCTGAGAAGGGGCCATCTAGTGTAGACAGGTTGTGATTTTTCCCTGCTCAAAGTGGTCCAAGGTTTCCCATCCTTCTAGATCACAGTTCGAACTTCTCGCTGTGGTCTCCCAGGCCCTCCCCGGCTGGCTTCGGCACGTCGCAGACTGAACCACACTCCCTCAGCTCTCTTGGCTCCAGATACACTGGACTTATTGTTGCTCCTCACACATGCCAAGCTGGTTCGCTGCTTTGCATTCCCTGTTGCCCCTGCTTAGAACCACGGGTGCCCTTGACTTTGAATGGCTCACTTCCTCACGCCAATCAAGTCTTTGTCCAGAGGAGACCTCAGAGTGGCCTTTCCTCACCACCTTTTTAAAAAGGCCTGCCTCACTTTCACTCCTCAGCTCCCCGGTGCTGTGGGGTGACTCCCAGGGCCCCCTCAGGACTGAAAGGTGCTCTTTGCCTTAGCTGCTGGGAGTGTTGGCTGCCAACGGCTCACCCTAAGACACTTTACAGACACCACTTTTACCCAAAGATGTTGCTTCACCCACATTTGTGCCACTCCCAGGAGATGGCCTGCATCCAATGGTGCAGGGGCACAAACTCTCGGTGTTCTGGTCACAACTGACTTCTGTTTGTTGGGGAACCAAATGCAGCCCCAATAGGACTGGATAAGGCCTTTGCTGCAAAAACATCACAGCTCAGCTTCCTCTCTGCCCAGCCTGCTCCTCTCAACCCTCACATGTGCGGTTCCCCCCAAACCTGCAAATCTCCGAGAGTCTACTCCATGTGGAAGCTGACGTACGGCCACTACCGAAAGGCTGCTTGTCTATTTCCTGTCCCCCAACTAAAATTTAAGTTGCATGTGGGCAGGATATTGTCAGTCTTTTTCACCTGTTTCCTATCCCAGATATGGTGCCTGGCATACAGTAGGAGCTCAATAGCGTACTATGTACAAGATTCATACTGAATAAGTGAATGAATAAATGAACAAATGTAATGCCAGTATATCTAATCTGTAAAAGCAAAACTGCCTTTTTGAAACTGGAGAGTGTGGGGGAGACAGAGAGCTCTCCTCCCTCCCCCTCTCACCACCCCACCACTTGAAGCTCCTGAGGCACCTCGCATTACCCTGGCAGAGCTGATTTTAGAATCAGGAAATCAAGATTTGCGGCCTGGCGCTGTCACTCGGAGGCCCTTCAGTGCGTCCTCCAGCCAGAACTTGACCCTGGGGCTCCCGCTGAGACAAGGAGCCCCACACTTGCTGTGGGGAAAGAAGCTGGGAGAAAGGGAGCGAGAACTAGCCTGCGTTCCTAGAGCCAGTGACAAATTCAAGAGGAATTTAGTGCAAGGGGACCTACTACCTTCTAGGGGACCTGGTGAAAGTTGAGACTAGAGAGATGACTGAGACCCTGCAACCCCAAGTCAGGGGTGATTCGTTTTGGGGCCAGTACCCGGAAGGGAGACTGCTCAGGATGTGCCCTGGGCCTGCACAGAGCCCTGTTTATTGTGACAGAATGCACAGGAAGCCAGGCCCTTGTGGTGATTCATTTTTTCCCGAACCTTGATAGTGAAAGGAAGCAAAAGTCTGCCACCCCAAAATACATCTTTTTGGCAAAAGGCTCAATTCATGGGAGCAGCTATAAAGACTGGGTAGAGGTTGCTTTTGAAAAAAAACATTATATGGAAACTTCTCTCTGTAAAGGACTCTCCTTCACTCTATCAGAAAGACTTAATCTCCTCATCTCTTTTCAGTAGAGAAGGCAGAACTCAATCCGCACACCTTTGTCCACTGTGGCCTGCCCTCCCCCCACAAAGTCCTTGTCTTACTCGAGCTATTTAAGATGGCGTCTGAAGCCATGTGGGGGATTTACTCAGTCGTCTTGGGTCTCTACCCTATATACAGGAGGGACAAAAGTTATGAAACTTCTTTTCAAATTTTTCTCTTATTAATCTGCTTGATGCTTATTTGCCAGCTTAGAAGAAACCAGAGGGGTAGGGAATGATTTCCTCTGTGCCCTGACAATACACTGGTTCTTCTATTTCTGGTCCTGGAATTCCTTGGGATGTTCACTGTGTCATTGCTACAAGGATATGAGGCCCATTTCTGGGTGAAGAAGGAGACAGATGATTTTGTGCACATATTCATCGCCTGCTTATGCTCTAGCAATCTCCTTCCCAATGGCTGCCACATCTGACTGATTTTTCCTCCCTTCTAATATGTATTTTTGACAAAAAGGGGGAACAAGTTTTAGATCACACTTCTCACCTGGGCAGAATCACGCTGAGTTGGAGTTAGTTAATGCTGGGAGTACTTTCCCCTGAAACTGCACCAGAAACACAGCCAGCAATATCGGCAGGACCCTGCTGGATGGAACAGCCCCCCAGCCCCCAAACGGGGGCTCTGCTCTCACCAACCCTAGGGGGAGAGGGAGTTCCAGGGTGGCCTCAGCCAGAACTAGCTGTTACAGTGGCTCATTTCCTACAGAAGCAGCCAGAATATATTCCACTGCCGGGCTCCTCGGAAAAGTTCCAGGATTATTTAGCCATTTTCCCTCCTCTGCAGCCCTCTCACAAAGCACAAAGGAAACTTTATGCACAGTCAACTTGGCAAACGTCCAGCAGCCTCTCCATAGCCTGGACATGGCACAGGGGCTTGGCGGGCTTACCGCACACTCCCTGAGGACAGGCCAGTCCTGGCTCCCTAAGTTGGTCAGTGTTGTCTTGGAGGCAGGAATGTCCATGAAGGACAAAGACCAAGAGACTGCGCCCAGCGAAGAATATCAGTGCCCTGCAACGAAGCAGAGAAGGCAAACCCTCCCTCCGCCCGGGGAGGCCACACACCCAGCCTGGTGGAAAACACCTGGGAAGACCTCAGGGACACAGACCATTGACCTGAGTGTAAGTGGTGCTGGAGCCCCCATAATGGCGACCTCGGAGTAAACATCCTCAGAGAAAATCAGCTAATGCCTTGTCTCTGCCATGGCTAAATTGTTTTATGATATTCTCATCACTATTCGAAAGAACCAGAGCATTCCTAGCACATTATGTCCTCATTAGCCACAGGACAAGCCCCAGCTTCCTTTCATGGCCCTGGAACGAACCAGGTTGGGGGCCTTGGTAACATTGGGCAAATCTCCTCACCCCTTTTTAAGAAAATATTATTTTTTAATTCCTGGAACACTGCGTTGGTAGGTAACGATGTAAGAATGACAATTGCCACCATTACTCTTGGACGCCTATGTAAGCCGGGTTTTGCTTTACAAGCTATGAGAATAGTGGTCAACTAGCAGACAAAATGTGACTGTTCCTGGAGTTTGGGGCTGATGCTCTTCAGAGGGGAAATATTACCCATGCCACAGCTGAGGGCACTGGGATTTAGGGAATGTAAGTGATGCCATGTAACATATTAGCCCTGAGGTGTCTGTTATTAAGCCACTGCCTCCTAACTAAGGCCTCCCCTCGGGCACCTTGCTTTGTGCTGCGGAGGGGGACCCGCGGACTCACCCCCCACCTCCGCCTTCGCCTGCTGCTGTTTGTAGGTGTAAACCAACAGGGGCACTGGGGGATGAATCACAGTGGGTCTACGCCAGCCCTCTCCCTCCGCTGCCGACAACTGGGCGTGTGGCTTGGCCATGGACAACGAGACAGAAAGACAGGAACCAAGTAAAAAGGGAGCAAGGAGAAGGCTTCCCCTGCGAAGGAGAAAGCTCAGACCCTACTCGTCCCTCTGGCGCGGAGCTCCTGCGACCATCTTGGGGCCCTGCCTTGACGCCAGCGGCCTGAAAAGCCAACAGCAAAGGACAGCACAGCCGGGGCTGGAGAGCCCGGATCCCTCCCCGCCCAGACTCCTGTCCACACACTTATTTCTGGGAATTGCTGCTTGTATTGCTTATGCCACTCGGAGTAATGGGTATTCTGCGGTTGCAGCCCCAGCATGCCCATCTGATAGAAAATACCCAGTTCTCACAGACACATTGCCAAGGTCCCTCCTCCATGCTGCTCAGCCCTGCCCCTACGGGCTGTCCCCCGCCCCTTGTCCCCCAAGGAAGCCCCTGACCGACACGCTGGCCACGGGCTTGCTGTGCGGAGTGGCTCTGGAGCTCCACACACACTTTCGTCCTAGGCGGGGCTCCAGCACGGTCTTCAGAGCGGGCGAGCACGTAAATAAAAGTCCGTATGCTCTCTGGGCTGGTCAATATTTATTCAGCCCAACGGAGCAGTGGACTGGAAGGAACAGAGAGACTATAAAATGTCTTCTGTGCTGAAGCTTGAAATCGGACTGGAGGAGAGGGGTGCACCGCTAAGAAACAGCCGTGAGCACGACAGCACTTAGGGGCCCCGGCTTGGAAAGCGCGGGCAGTCGGTGACAGAGGACAGAGATGGGCTGCCATGGGCACTGGCCACAGCGGGCACTCCTGCAGCTCTAAGCTGGGGGCGGGGTGGCTAGTCTGAAATGCAGACCCCCCCTTTGTCTCCAGGGACCACTTCACTCTTCTCTTAGTGATCTCGTGGGGTAGCCCACGTTTTGAAGAGGGTAGCAGTGGGTCGTTATAAAGTCCTTTGGAGGGTGTGTGTGTGTGTGTGTGTGTGTGTGTGTGTGTGATGGAAGACACCCACTATATATTGTTAAGAAAAGAAAAATCTATGCCCCTTAAAATGCTTCTCTTTTTGGCTTCACTGTCAAAATTTAGAACCACATGAAACGCCCAAGTGTTAGAATCTATTCCACGCAGGTGTCTGAAACCTATTTCTTTTGCTTTCTTGCAGACATCTCGGGTCCCCCTCAGCCCTGCTGCGCCAGCCCGGCGACACTTGCGGGCAGTCTGTGGGTTCTGCCACACTCACCTGCTCTCTGCGTCCTTCCTGTCCCCCCGTTTTCCATCCCTCGCCTTCCTAACAGCCTTTACACAGCCTTCCATTATTTTCTTTGGGCAAGTTGGATGATTCTTTTCTCTACTTAAAATTTTCAAAGCTCTGAATCAGCCCCCAAATCTGTTGCCTGATATTTTAAAGGCTTCCCCCTCTGCCCTCAAGTGTTCAGCCTTAGCTTGATCTCTCCATGCGCAAGATGTGCTCCACAGAAATGATTCTGCAAACCGCAAGATCTCGCCTTTCCTTGGCTGCTCTCTCTTCCGGGGCCGGCTCCTCTTCACCGCTGTGAATAATCTAATCAAAGCCGCTAAAGCTCAGCTGAATGCCTCCTTGGTTTCCTTCAATCCCTGCTTTTCTTTTCTGCTTTTCTGATGGGGAGAGAGCTTTCCCGCCTTGATATTAGTGTAGTAATTTATACTCATTGCACAAGAATCTCTACAGTCTCTGCCTTGTGTATTGTTTTCTCCCCTTTCTCTGACATAGCAGCCCAGTGGTACTTGACCTGCTAGTGATTCCCCAGCGCTCCCCAGGACATATTTGCCTTGTCCTTGGCTCTGGGGGTGCAACTGGCACATCCTACACTGCACGGGCAGTCCCCGCCCCCGTGAGGAATGTTTCAGCCCAAGGTGTCAACCCTGTAATCAATTATAAGCTTCCTGAGGGCAGAAGCCATATGTCCTCTTCAATACTCCATAGCACACAGCTTTGAAATATAATCTTGTTCAGTTATTTTAAGGGACTGGTTATCAGTATTTACACATTTACAAACGGTCTTTACTTATTTTGCTGCGGACTTGTAGATAAATGCCCGCTGCTCAAGGAACGATCTAGCGCCCACATCCTCCACACCACAGCCCCATCAGCCCGTGCAGGCATCACCTCAGCGCCCAAGGCCAAGGCAGCCTTTGGTCACCCACATTCCCCACGTTTCCCTGGAGCCCAAGAAGCAGAGCCTGGCTCACATCCCCTGTGGTCCTCGGAGAGACTCCATCACGAGGCCCGGTGCGAGCGTGCTGCCCTCTGACCTGTAGCGCGTCCATGTGCCCTCCCCACAATGTGTTGCTGATGCTGCTGGGGCCTTTCGCCGGCATCACCTCACACACTCAACTCGAGGGAAGGTGACTTTAATGCAGCCTCTTCACTTACCAACAAACAGAGTAAGTTTTTCTGCTATTTGACGTCCTTTATCCAAGGACCTATGTGATGAATTCCTACCTAAGTTTAATTCCAGGAGAACATTTCATCTCTGCAGATGAATATGGATGCTGTGTATTGTCAGGCAAACAAAACCCGATGCCACCCAATATGCTTCTCTTTTTGGCTTCGCTGTCAGAAAAGTTAGAACCAAATGATATGCCTGAGTATCACGTTCTGCTCCACTCAGGTGCCTGAAACCTTCTATTTCTTTTGCTTTCTTCAGCAGGAGTGTTATCCTTAAATGCCTCCTCTTGTGCGTTTTAATCTCTAAGTCGCCTCAAGGTTTTAGAAGTCAGTAGGATACAAATCTTATCTTAAAAAAAGAAAAAAAGCCTTAATGTTATTCAAAGCTCCTCTCTGGGTTGAGAAGCACTTGGCCTTCTGGATTAGAACTCTGGCTCTCCTAGTCTGGGTGACCTTGACTGGTGACTTTACACTCATGGAATCATTACTAGCGACCTCATAGGGTTATTGAAAGGACCAAATAAGAACTGATGCATCATAAAGCCCCACAGCAGGTGGGCAGACACCATCTCCTGGGCAGCGTCCGACTGGCCAGGTGTGAAGTTCAGATTCTGTACTCACTTGGTTGCTACCCACCCACCTTGGCCACTTCTGAGTAATAGTAACAACTTTCCGCCCAAATATAGATCCGTATATTTATCAGTCACCTCCCTGTCGTAAGCTAACATAACTGATAAAAAGTTATCACTGTGTTCCTGTGATTTTAATCATGAAGGAAGGTGATAAATGCAGCCATCCAACCCCTCACAGTCCCCTTCATGGGCTGTTGTGCTATTTTCAGAGCTTGGCACAGAAGTTGGTGCTTCTGCCCCACAGGCCCTTGGCTGGCATTGAGGTTTCATGTTATAAATATGGGGAATAGGGCCAGGAAAGGCTGCTTGTTTTCCTTCTTGTCATAGGAGGGGATAAACTTAGGTACCAGCGAAGATTACTCACCATCTGTAAGTCTTCATCATCAAACAGTAAAATCCCAGCGGCTCTGGAAAAAGTCAAAGACACAGTACAATCATTTTGAAGGGAAATCTCCAATTTTTAGAATAGTTTGATCTCACATTCCTTGTGAGACAGTTAGTGAAGAACCAGCAAGGCGGGCCCTGCTCGCTCCGGGCCTGGTTCCCCAGCCATGGCCAACATTCGTGGGACTGTATTGCTCTCTCCTTTGACTCCAAAACCAGACTCCAAACCCAGAGACACTTCACGGGTGAGTTAAAAGGAAGAGATTTGGGATTCAAGTTAGTCAACCTTCCAGAGCAGTGGTTCTCCCACGCGGTAATCATGACCTCCTCACATTTAAGTGCTAGTTGATTCCAAGGATGAAAGTTTGAAATCCAGTTCCTCAGTGTCACTGGCCTCCTTTCAAAAGCCCAGTAGCCACATGTGGGGAGGGGTTTCCATTATTCTGATTCAGCTATTCAACAGTACAGTTCTAGAACCATTCTCTACCAACCTGAGGTGGAAGCTGAACAGAGGCACTGCTTCTTAGGAGTTTAAATAATTGTTCTTTTCAAAGGAGGAGCTCTGTGACTGGACTCTCAGCCATGACCCAGCCCTGGTCTAGCATTTTGACGACTGCATGTTTAACCCGAGGACGTGCAGTGAGATGCTCTCGGGAACAATCGGCAACTGACCTGGACCCCAAATGGGTCTGTACATTCAGGGGTTCCACCCAAGCGGGTCCCCCAGGGGCAGTCTCAAAAACCTCAAGGAAACCTGATTCTGCAAGCACTGACTTTCTCAAGGGAGCAGCCCTTCCAGCGGGGTCCGAGGCAGGTGTGTGAGCTGGAAGGCTAGTAAGTGCCCTGAAAAGAAGGAGTGGGGGTCATTTGACTTCTGGAGGCCAAACTTGCTTTACATTTGCTCCTTTTTATTTTGATTTAGAAAAATTAAAATGTCCATGTATGTTATTCAGTGCTCAAGTTGTTTATCATCTCCCGGAGTGGTTTCTACTTTAGATCTCTTGGTACGTAAAAATGTACCAACTAAACATTCTCACTGTTGCCTCTCTGTGCCCCTGAATCCAGCTGACCTTGACTTTTCTTAATCCTCTTTTTCTCTGGAGGCTTTGGCGTGGAGACAGATCCCTCACCGTTGCACCCATGTGGTGCCTTTGAAGCTTAGAACAATCATTTTTCCTGGTCCCAAAATAGCGCCTGCGTGATTACCAGGACGCCCTGCTGCCATTGTCCCAGGTTTCTGGCTCTGCCTCTCCTTGTCCAGATAATGTCTGGCATACAGAATGTTGCGTCTTTTTGCCCTGATTTGACACTTTCCCTCATGAACTTCGTTAATAATAATAACCACATCTTTCTCACCAACCCCTTAGCATGTGCCAGAAATAGTGGCGAGCACTTTACGGCTCCCATTGAAATCTAATCGCCACCCTGCAGCCACCCCTGCTCCACGCCCCCGTCAGCTCTCACCTGCACCACTGCCAAAGCCCGCTCACAGGTCTTCTGCTCTTCCCTCGTCTGCCTGCTCTGCGCTGCAGTTAAAAAGATCCTGTTAAAATGTGAGTTAGGTCATGCTCCCCACTGCCCCGGCATCCCCACTTCTGACTCAGAGTTCAGGTCAAAGTCATCCACCCCACCCCAATTCTACCAGTTGTCCTTCCTTGCTCTCATCCAGCCATTCTGACCCCCAGGGCCTTTGCACTTGTTGATCTCACCACCAGATATCCACATGACTGCTTCCTCACCTCGAAGTCTTTCTTTATTCAAATATCTCTTTACCAATGAAGACATCACTCTATTTGAAATCACACACACACACATTTCCACAGCTACCATGTATATACTTTATTAACAGGTCATGTAATTTATTTGTTTACTATCAATTTCCTCACACTAGGAGTTTTGTCTATTGCTTACTAACACAGTACAGTATCTGACACATAATTTGCATCAATAGTACTTTTTGAGTAAGTGAATGAATTCTCATAAACCCTTAGATAAGCTTAGTCAATTCTTGTTCTGTAGGTGGAAAAACAAAAACCTTAGGTGAGATAACCTGCCTGAGATCACACAGCTGGTCCCTCAGACCCCAAAGCTCACATCCTTCACCCCAACATGAGATCCACCATGACAAAGACGTCTGTCCAAGCCCTCTCGAGGGTCCCTGAAGCCATCACCTTGCGCCCGCGCCACAGCCCACTCTTGTCTTCTGCAGAGCGCCAGTCCTACGAAAGCAAATTCAGCAAGTTCCTAAGATGTCAGGTTACCAGCAAGCAGAACTTCTAGAACCTTCTAGGCATAACCTTCTTCCCATCTGGGCCGGAAAATCTCAAAAAATACATATTTTCCAAACACTCTGGATGCAAACCCATTGCACTCTTGGATCAGGCAATATATAAGCTCCTGCTCTGCTAGACAGAGAAAAGAATAATGAACTGAATTAATCATTTTAATTTGACTTAGCATGGAAGGTGAAGATTTCAGCAAATAAAGACTGGACTTTCAGCAGAGTTCTTATTGCTATGGTTCAGAAACTAAATTTTAAATTTAATTTTGATAGTAGATGTAGAAGATAAGGATAAGTATTTTAGATGTTAACCAGTGAATAGATTCAAGGAACAATACAGTTTTCTTTTTTTCAAGAATGAGTTTGGAACTATTGCACACAATTCTTTTTCATTTTTTTAAATTGTGGTAAAATATATATATTATATAATTTTACCATCTTCACTATTTTTAAACATACGGTTTGCTTTTGTGTAACCAATCTCTAGAAGTGTTTCGTCTTTGCAAAACTGAAACCCTATAACTATAGAACAACAGCCCCTCAGTCTCCTCTCCCCCCCGCCCCCCACAACCACCATCCTACTTGCTGTCTCTATGAACTTGACGACACTCGATACCTCATGTAAGTGGAATCATACAGCACTTGTCCTTTTGTGTCTGGCTTATTTCATTTAGCATAATATCCTCAAGGTTCAAACTTCTGCATATGCCTCATTTGATGGGGAGGGGGCATAAAGTCCAGAGCCTATTTTTAGAGGTGCTTATTTTTTCATAAGCCTTTTGTCTGCATTTATGATATGCAAGAAACAATGCTTTGTTTACAGCCATCCTGTGCTAACAGCAAGGCTTGCCACCGAGCAGTACTTTTCCATTTAATTATATCCTTTCCATTAAAGTAAAATCATTTGTTAGAAGCATTAATCATTAATAAATAAAGAACAATATTTAAATAAGATGCACAGGACAGTAATGTCTTAGGACAGTAGTGTTCTGGCTGTGCCCAGGAAAGCAGGGTCCTCAGAGAGGAATGAGGTCACTAAGGAGGGGGCTAGAATGGTTGAATACCAGCTTCATCCTTCTAGCTCCAGTTGTATCTCATAGTGTGGGGTCCTGCATACTATTTTAGTTTAATAAAATAAATGACACAGCATGGTGTCATTAGTGCTGTCTACCGAAAATTCTGGCTCTTTCCCTCCCAAGGACGGGGTAACATTGCCCTTCCTGACTTTGTGATTATTGAACAGAGCTTGGAACATCTGGCCAATCGTGTGTCATTCTGGCAGGGGTCATTTAATTCCCAGTGTAACATTGTTCAAATCATGCAACCCCATCTTTTCCTTTAACTCTGGTCTTAAGGACTGTGTGTGTGTGTGTCCCCTCAAAATTCACATGTTGAATCCCCAGTCCTCGATGTGGAGGTATTTGGAGACAGGGCCTTTAGTAATTAGATCACAATTAATTAGATAATTAAATAATTAAATCACAAAGGTGGAGGTCTCATCATGTGGTTAATGCTCTTATATTAAAAAAATAGGATAGGGGAGACCAAGACGAGAGGCACCTGAGGAAACCCGGAAGAAAAAAAAAAGGTGAGCAGAGGCGTTTTCCCGGGCACCGCAGAGTTATAAAACTCGAGACTGACACCAGCAGTCCCTCCAGGTAGCAACAGAGCCCTGGAGAGGGCAGCGTGCACTGGGGAAGTCGGTGGGACACGGAACAAAGTCCCGGGCAGCCGCGG
>PVIJ01012268.1:0-50594 GCA_004024925.1 Scalopus aquaticus | reverse complement strand
CACACACACGCTGTTCCCCTGGTATCTGCTCTAGACTTCCTGAGTCCTGTCATCCGGGGGGTGTCCCCCCACCAGGGCCAGCAGTGGCACAGGAGCCAAGAGAGCTCCAGGAGCCTCCCCTGGATCCTCCTGGAATCCAAACAGGGAATCTGGGGGACTACTTGCCCACTGCCTTTCTGGAAGCTTTCTCCGTCAGGCAGCATGGAGCTGATACCCACAGTGCCTGTGCCTGGCACATGGGCAAGGTTGAGTGACTACACTTGACAGGCCCATAAACTCATGGCCTCTGTCAGCTGCTCAGGCTCTCCTAGTAGCTCAGCCCTCCTCCCCCTCTCCAACCCTTGACCTGTTGACAATTACTAAGTGACTGAGAAAAACCCGGGTATTCACAGCGCCTGGGTAATTGTCACCTACTGGGTAATCGTCACCTACCGAGTGCATTTCCTCTCAATCATTTTTTCTGTGCTTACGTTGGTAGTTTCTAAATGGAGTTACCATCACAGAAGACACACAAATCTCCTGTGATGCTGTGTCAGATCTCTAATAAACATTTTTTGAAACAGCTTCACAATTTTCTATTAAGTGGAAATTTAAGTTACTTCACAATTTTCCAGTTGTAGGTGTACAAAACATTTCTCATTTTCCATATTACACATAATGTGGTGAGCATCGTCAGGCTTTATTCCGCTCCCCTCGCTGAATTTTGGCTATAGAAGTCTAGTTTAGTGGATACATTGGGTGGGGTTATTGAGCCAAAGGGTAAAAACATTTTATAGATCTTACTATATATTGCCAAATTGATTTCAAAAGAGGTTACACCACCAATAACAACATGGCCATTTCACCACACTCTCACTAATGATTGAAAACGGCACGTCCTTTCATCTTGTTTTAATTGGCGTTACTTGGATGATGATCAGATCGAACATTTCCCGAGCTCTGCTTGCTAGCTGTCTCCTCCTTGCCTGAAGAGTCTGTTCTGTGCTTTGAACTTTAATCTACTACCGTTGAGCATTTCTTACCAAAGTGCGTGAGCGCTTTCATTAAGATTTTAAAGCATGGTGGATCAACGCAGGGCAAATCTCTCTGACCTGCTCCCTCTCTGCCTCTGCCCTCTTCCTGGCTCCCAGCTCTGTCCCGCCCCTCACCCCCGTCTTCTCTTTGCCCTCTCAAGTTTCTGTATTCAGCCATCTTCCCAGATCTCCTCCCTCCCTCACCTCCTTCTTCTCTCTCCCCCTGCTTTTGGGGTCTCATCCACGCCTGTAACTCCAATTCTCACAGAAGACCCCCGGGTCTTGATTCCTTCCCTCCTCTTGTGAGCTTCACTCAACATCCCTCTGATGGTCCCCCAGTTCCTCAGCTCCACCTGGCCACAGCTTGATTTTGTTTTTCCCTCAAATTTGTTTCTCCTTCTGTATTTCCTAATCTGTTATCTGAATACCTTTGGGTGTGGGGTTGCTTTGGGGAAGGGGAAAGAGGAAGGCAGAGACTAGCACACCTGGAGAGGAAATGAGATTCTATCAACTTTCAGCTTAGAGGAGGAGGGCTGGGTGTGGGGAGGAGAGGGCCAGCCATTTTGGAAGATGCTGCTCGGTGACTCAGTTTCCCTGTTTGGCTAGATATTAGGACTGGTTCCTGGTCTCCAGGTAGATGCTTGAAATCCACCGTGGGTAGCCACCCTCCTAGAACAAATGAGCCCTTAACATTGACCTCGCTGACCTCCTCTATTTCTGGAGCTTCTTCCCTAACAAGGCACCGAAAGGGCTGAAGGTGAGATTAAGCTGCGTGATCACCTAAACGTGTGTACAGTATAGTAGCCAACAGCCATGTAAGCTACTGAGTCCTTGAAGCATGACTAGTAAGAGGCCTCCCTGATGGCGCAGTGGTTAAGCACTGAGCTGTGGCGCTATTGGCAGCAGCAACGCAAGTTCGATGCCCAGCCAGGGAGAATCCCACATGGTGTAGGAGACCTCTCCTGTTTTGCCCACTGCTCCCCGCAGCAGTGAATTTCCGTCAATCTGCCTGTTCTGCTCCCCACTCTGTCTCTGCTGAACCCTCTCGCTGCCCCACGCCTCTGGCCTGTACCCCAGCTTGTATGCATAAATAAATAAATCTTTAAAAAAAAAAAAAAGAAACATGACTAGTAAGAATTGAAATGTCTTACAAAGGTAAAATACTCACTGGCATGCAAAGACTTAGTAGGAAAAAAAGAATGTAACAAACAAAACAGTAATTTATTGTTTTGATTACATGCTGAAATGGCAACAGTGAGGGGTCACCACATAAGCAGGTACAGACCCTCTGGAGCTGTGAGTCAATATCACCAGCCAGTCATGTGCCCAGTGGCCAGGACCCCTCGGGCAAGGCAAAGCACTATTTCTGGGCTAATTCCTTTAATTCTGAACTTGTGAGGTCCAGGAGCTACGGTGTGGCTCTTCTGCACAAGGCCCTGGGGATGCCCTGTTCCCTGGGAAGACAGGTACCCGAGGCCACCCCAGAGCTTTGGATCTGCCCTCCTCAACAGCGCATGTGACACACTCCGCCCTTCCCTGGGCCAGCCCTGGTCCTCTCCAGAAGCCCAGAGGCACAGCTTCTGCTGCCCAGAGTTCCCGCTCCCACGCACAGGGGCCTGGGCCCAGCGCACAGGTAGGTGGGAGAGGATGAGATCAGAAGGAGGGCTCGAGCCCATTCTGGGATTCTAGATCTAGGGCTTGGGCGCCAGGTGTTTTAAGCTCTATTCCTAACTCCGCTCCTTCCCGGGGCCCCACTGATAGGGGAACAGAAAGGGAATAGAAGAGGGTCTGGGATGGCAGACACCAACCCATTGGGCTGCCCTTCTCTGTCTCCTCTTTTGCCTGTGCCCCAGTTGAACCACAGGAGAGCCCTGTGAGCTAGCCACAGTCTGCGTGGGTCTGCCCCTCCTGCTCCCTGCCTAGATGACTCCACCTCTCCCAGGTCCTGGCTGGGATCCGAAGGCCCCAGGCAAATGGGGGAAGGGGAACCACTCCTACTTTCCCAGCAGCTGTTGCTGCCTCTTCCTGTTTTGCTAAAACTCTGGCTCTGGACCCATAGGGATGGGGGAAGTCGCAGTCATTCCCGCCCCCCCAAAGGTCAACCCTGTCCCCCTGGTCCTCTTAGCTAGTTATTTATAGCCCCCACCCCCGACCCCAAGGCCCTGGCAGAGAAGCTAGATCTCTCCTCCCTCGAATGTCAACAGCTGTGGTCATTGCCCCAGGGACACAGCCAGATGTGCAGATCACTCCAGATGTGTGGTGCCAGAATTGGTGGAGGTGAGGCACTTTCTACAGTTGGCATAGGCATCCCCTGCAGCCTGGTCCACGCTCCCCTCAATTCTGAGTCCACCGAGACAGTATTTGACTACCTCCAGAGGATCTGGGAAGGTTCCACATATTTTTCCTAATCCCATAGCCCAGGCACCCTGCACACTTCAAAGGTCTCTAGACCCTTCTGAATCCCTTTACACAAATTAAGTCAGCACTTGTGAGATAATTTGTAGGGGAAACAGAGGCTTAGCGAGCAGCAGAAGAGAAAGAACACTCCCCTATACACTGTCAGTGATGGAGGAGATACAATGCAAAATAAGATTAGAACTAGACCCACACAAGAAAGTGGTGTAGAAGAAATCAGCATAACCATTAGCACAATCCCTAGGTGCCAGCTCCTAAGTTACAAAGCATAGGTAGGAGCTAGACTGCAGTCTAGGGGCAAAGATATGGAGATTGAGCCCACTGTAGAATCTCCCTGTCTCTTTTCTAATTCTAGGTAGCCAGTAAACAGACAGCCATCCTCGAAGATGAGCCTCTCCCAACTAAAAGAAGGCTCTGTCAGTGCCATCCGTGCAAGAATTCAGGGCAGCCATTTTCTCTGCCCACCTGTGCCTATGCAGGTGCTTTCCTTTACCAGCTCTGTCCCTCTGCAGGGCAGCGGCCTGCCTGTCTGCCCGTGCCCTGCACCGTGCAGGCCTCTCTTAGCAAACCTGCCCCTCAGCAGGGCAGCTCTTTCTGCCCACTTGTGTCTGCACAAGTGTCTTGTACTTCCTTGTCCTAATAAACCTGTTCTTTAAGTATAACTGAGTCTCTGTTTCGTGGAGAAACTTGTCACTCTGGTGAAACCTTTCCCAGAGTGAACCCAAGGGCCCCGCTCAGCTCTCAAATCTGTCGACAAATCTAAAACGACATCATCAGCAGATGCACTCTGCCCCAGGGGCTGGCGTGCTCTGCGTTGCCCGCGGGGTCCATCTCACAGCGGCCCCAACGTGGGCACGCAGATTCCGTATGTGACAAGGAAAGTCAGCCTCCGAGGGGTTGAAACAGGCTTAAACTCATGCAGTGGGTAAGCTGAGAACTCCAGCCCAAGCAGCCTGGCTCCAAACTCACTTCCAATCACAAGACAACGCCGCCTCCTTTCAGCCATTCCTCCGCAAGTTTTTAATGGTTCCTTGAAAGCACGCTGTGGAGAAGCCTGGAGCCCAGCCTCAGGGTCTGCCCGAGGAAAGAGAGGCAAGTCTCTGCCTTCTCCTACCTCCAGAGACTCAGGCCAGCCTAGAGTAAGGACAGTGATGGGGGCGGAGACTTCTAAAATCACAATTCTTCCAGGCACAGGGGCCATGCAGGAAAGGGCAGCACCACAGCCAGGCCCATGAAGACCTAAGAACCTGCCAGGTCCCCTCTGGAGCAGAACTCCTGTGACTCTGGATCCATCACCCCTCTGCAGCACGGCTGTTTGAGCCCCTCACCTGACAGTTTTTCTCGGCCTCAGGCTCTTGCCTTTGGCTTGTCCTGCTCTCCAGGAAACAAAGAATCCCTCCATAACAGGGACCTGGCTTCCTTTGCCTCTGTGCCCAAGCCTGGCTCAGAGGGGCTGGCCAATTGTTAAGATGTATAATTAATGAACAAGAGTCCAGAGGTGGTCTGTGTGGTGCGGTACTTCAGTCTTAGCAAGGACACTCCTTCCCTCCCTCGCTGGGCACCGTCTTCCCCTCCCTAGCCGCCCCCCCCAGCATTTTACTGTCACCTCAATTTGTTTCTCCTTCCCTTTCTCATTCCCCTGACATGGGGGGGGGGTGTTCCAAACCCTCCCCAAGTGACACTCCTGGGGAGAAAAGTAAAGACCCTTATGCCAGGATCTCCTCCGGTCATCCCTGAAGCTGTCGGGCTAGAGGAAAGTGCCTCCAAAGAGGAACCATTAAGATTTGCAACAAAGTTACCACCAGTCAGTAGCCCCACTAAGTTCACAGAGGGTCCAACTGGGGCTATGTAGCAAGGTCAAACCCCAAAATGATCAGTGGGTGGGCCACCCATCCCGATAGGACTTGCTGCAGTGAGTAATCGTGAGCTGGCGACAGAAAGGCGTTTTGCAACTCGGATGAATTTCTTTGCGCTCCTGATTAGTGTGTGGCCGGGTGACTGCTTCCCTGACATAATCTTCGCTGGCACAGGCATCTCTAGCTCTGAGCAGTGGCGGGCTGTGGCAGGAGCACTGACCCGGAAGCCGGGAGGCCTGAGTCCTCTGCCTGCATGTGCCTGCCCCCCCATAACTAATTATAACATCATCGCTGACAAACTGTTTCCCCTTGAGCCTCAGTTTCTTCATCTGTAAAAGGAGTGGCTTGGATTAGATCAGGGTGTCCCCAAAGCAAGTGCGTCGTGGAATGACCTGGGGAATGGCAGATGACTGGGTATTGTCAGTCTTCTATCCCCACCCTGGCCCCAAAGTGTCTGGTCTGGGATAGGCCAGCAATGCTTTTCACAGGTACTTTTAAGGGATTTTGATATAATGCAAGTTTGGGAGAGCCTAGAGACTATAATCCTATAATCTTGTAAATTACTTGTAAATCATCATCAGGAGTGATGATTCTAGTAAATGGAATGATCTTATCAAGAGATAGTAGTGGTTTCATCAGAGAGCAGGCACTGGGCAGCTTCTTTCCTCCTCCTCACCACCACCATCATCATCATCAACATCATTATTATTTTTACCCGGTGGCCGGCATTATTGTTACGGAGGAATATGGTGGTGCCCTTCGAAGTCTCTGTCACTAACAGGGCTTTGGCTTCAGGGGACCCTTGCTGGTTTCCAGGTCAGGAGTGGAAAGAGAGAGCAGGGAAGGGAGGACTTCCCTTCCCTGGTGGGTGGGGCCTCTTGGGTGGAGTTTGGCTGGGTGAGCTTTGGCACTGCACTCAGCTGGGTATCTTCCCACCCATACTCTTTCCCGCACCAGCCTCGGAGACTGCCTCCTTCTCCCTCCCCATGCGGACTCCCCCCAGCTCCCTCAATCATCAGCAGGCTCATTTCTGAACCTCTTAATCTGTTTGCCATCCCTTGACTTCCTTGCCCAGCCCTTGCACATGCCATTCCCCCTACCTGGAATGTTCTCCCTCCTCTCCCCCCACACTGATTCACATTTCTGGGCTCACACAAAACCCAGCTCAACCAAGACCAGCTGCTGGGATCTGGTCTGGTCTTTCCTCTTTGCTGTGTGAGCACACGCACATTTGGGATAACAGCGTCAGGAAACTGCTTTAGACTGAAAACAAGAAGAGATGATCTTAGCCTCACTTGCTAGATGAGAAAACGAAGGTCCAGAGAGGTTGTGACTCTCCAAGATCACAGATAGTGAGATTTTTTACATAGTTGAATGGAAAGAAGCTTTTGAGTACTTTAAACATTTGTTTTGTTTCCTCAATAGGGCAGAGGCTGTGTTTTGGGTTTTACATTTAAAGTCATCTCCGTTGCGTGTGGGGGGGGGGCGGCTGTGCACACACACATGCATGTGTGTGTGTGTATGTTGTGTGTGTCTGTGTATGTGTATATGTATGCATGCTTTGTGTATCCATGGGCTGGAGTAAGCAACTATAATATTTCTTATGTTACCAGGGCAAAAATTCTAAAATTTACTCTGAGACAAACTTTTGTATATATTTTTCATATGATCCCAGACCACGCCTGGGGGTAGGCACCCAAGATACTGGTCTTATACAGAGTAAGACATTGAGACTTTCGAAGGCATGGCTCAGAAAATTGATGGCAGAGCTGGACCTGGAAGCCAAGCTCCCCAACTCCCAGCCACAGCCCAGGGCCTAATGCTCTTAGAGCCTCTTTTCCAGCTCTCTCCTGAAGATCCCGGACCACCCAGAGCAGTCAAAGGGGTGACCGCTGCCATCTTGTGCACCTTCGTCATCTTGGGCTTGAGGAGACCCTGTCTCTGGCTTCCTGCCCCTCCCCATCTCGTCCCACCGCTTTCTCCTCACGCCCCCCACGGCACTGCTGGCACAGTCAGAGACACATGCGCTCAGAACGCAGGTGTCTAGGGCAACAGACCACAGGGGAAACCACACTACCTTTGTTGACTCTGGAGGGAGGTAGGTGACGGGGGAAGGGACCCGCTGAGCTCTCTCCACCGACCTCAGACCCATCATCATCTCCCCCCCAAAACCTGAGCCGTGAGGACTTACAACCATGCCCCAGTCTCTTCTTGATTCATGCATTAGATTCTGGCCAGGAGGACATATTGCCTCTTCTCTCAGATCCTGAAATCGTGGATAGAGGGATCTGCCTGTCTGTACCCCAAAGCCACCCAATCCCCAACCCTAGCCAGAATACTTGGAAAGTTCCTCTGATCTGTGCAACACAATAGAGAAAGGTGAGACCAGGGATGAGGCCACATGGCAGGGGCAGGGAGTCTGGGGGTTAGGGGGGGCAGGCAGGAAACACGCAGTGAGAAAACCTCATAGGGGGCCTCCCCGGTGGCGCAGCGGTTAAGCGCTGCGCTGTGGAGCTGTTGGCAGCTGCGATGCGAGTTCGACGCCCAGGCCAGGGAGAATCCCACATGGTGCGACAGAGCTCTCCTGCCTCGCCCGCTGCTCCCCTCAGCAGTGTATTTCTGATCTGCCTGTTCTGCTACCTGCTCTGTCTCTGGTGAACCCTCTCGCCGCCCCACACCTCTGGCCTGTACCCCAGCTTGTATGTATAAATAAAAAATAAATCTTTAAAAAAAAAAAAAGAAGGAAAACCTCATAGGTCAGCCAAGACCTCTAGAAACCAGAAGACCTGGCAGTGGGCGCGCCATTGTTTTGACTTACTAGAAGAAATTGCACAGGCTCAGAATCAGATACACTCAGGATTAAGTCACTTACTGGCTCTGTGGCCAGTGGCTCTGTGGGGAAATCACTCTGATCTGAGGTTTCATTTGCTCACTAAAACAATGGGGAAAGTAACGAGATGTAAGTGAAGGTCCTTGGACAGCACATGACACGGAGGTGATGCTCGATAAATCCCAGTTCTCTCCCTCCCTTTTTTCTCTTCTTCCCTTCCTATTACATCTAGTCCTGCTTCCTCTTATTATATCTGGTTCCATGAAACCCCTTATTTGGCATTGGGGACCTGCCTCCCTATTAACCTGCAAGTCACAAGCCCTGTGAATTGGTATTTGATGCCTGTTTCAGAAACTCAAATGCCAAGCCCAGCCCAGGCCCAGTGAGATGGCTGGGTCTCCCAAGGCCTGGGAATATGAGTACTTTCTGAGAAGCTGTGCAAAAAGTGCATAGTAAGTACAGGTTAGAGGAGGGGTCTTGGTCACATCTAGAAGTTTGGGACAGGGGTGGTCTGCCAGCCCTAAGGTTTAGACCACATGACTTTCTAGAGCTTTGAATTCTGGCACAGGGTAGGCACCTGGCAATTTTGACAAATTAGTGAATGTTGAAGAGTTGTGTAACACTGCTCAGGGTTCTAAAGCTTTATGAGCCAACTTTTTTTTTTAAAGATTTATTTATTTATGCACATAAGAGCTTGGGTGTAGGCGAGAAGTGTGAGGGGTAAGAGGGTTCACCAGAGATAGCACGGGGAGTAGAACAGGCAGATTGACAGAAATACACTGCTGAGGCGAGCAGTGGGCGAGACAGCGCCATGTGATTTAGCTCCCTGGCTGGGGATCGAACTCGTGCTGCAGTGGCTGCTGATAGCTTCATAGTGCTGGGACTTAACCCCTTGTGCCACCAGGGAGTCCCTAGGAGCCAACTTTAATCATGAACATAACAGGGATTATGTTAAGAATAAATGACACAACACTTGCTAAGGGGCTGGCATAGTACTGCAACATGGCAACTAGTCAGTGGAAGGTAGCTAACTAAGGAAAGGAGAGGAGAAAGAGGTCAGAGACTCCAGGAAGACCGAGGGAGCCCTGGCAGGCCCTGGGGCGGGGGGTGGTTATCTATCTCCCCTTCTAGGTGCTTACCTGAGCAGTTTGTAAACGAATTGGACTCCAGACCTTTAGGAAAATGTCCCCATGGTAACCAGGGTAGAGGAGAGAGAGAGGTAGCCTGCATTTTTCTACCTCATGTCTCTTAGGACTTTTGGGAGCTAACACATTCCAGCAAGGAACAAGTGACTTAAGCCTCTGCCATGGATGGAGGTGATGGTGACTGAGTGGAAAGAAGGTGGCTGCTGAGTGGCGAGTGAAGGAGGGACACAGTCTGGCTTCCCCGATGCAGCCCTCACCTGCTGTCTCTCTACCCCTTGGGGACAGCAGGCCTAGTGTGTCTAGAAATGTTGTGGGTCTTTGAGGACAGAGGCAGGCAGGGGAGAGACCCTCCGTGCAAATCTCTCAGGACTCAGTGATTAGGTCAAAAGAAAACGAAGGCTCACAAACAGGAACACATGAATGACGTCCGTCAGCAAACGAGGCCCTGAATCAGCCCAGGAAAAAACTGCAGGAGTCCAGGGGCCACTAGGTAGGCAGCTGTGGAGGTTGAGGAGCAAGACAGCAAGGGAGAGGCTGGGATCTGGAGTAATCGGGTATTTTCCTGGGGTCCGTGTCACTGAAGAGGAATTTGGAAGATGGATGATCTGGTTTGGAAGCGAGGACTGGAGAGAACAACCCAGAGGAGGAAGAACATGTGTCTTACAGCTTCAGCACGGGGAGTCATGAGAAAAAGGTGTGTACTTCTGAGTGCACAGATAGCTTGAAGGCCGTGGACACCTGCTTTAGTCCCTACTATCATTTCCCCTCCCAAGTCAACAAATAACCCACAAGGAGAGTCAGTTTGTGCGAGGTACTTAGCAAAACACTACAGAAATGCACCCATGATTAGGCAGTAGCTGGGCCCAGGAGATGTCTACTCTTGAACATCCTCCAAATGAAAGAGGAAAATTGAGACAGCTCAACTAGATGGATGAAGGTGAACATACAGAGAAGGACTGAAGTTATGATGGGAGGGGAGAGGGAGTTTAAGGAACGGGAAGAATTCCTTTGGCTTTGGGAAGCTAGGAAGGCTCTTAGAAAAGGTCGTATAGACCTTGTGGATCAGACAGATTTCACCAGGAGAAGAGACTGGAAAGACATTCATTTTGGAGGGAACATGAATGACCAAGGCGAGGGAGTGGGAAAGATAATTATGGGCATCAGCCAGCATTCCAGTTTGGCTGAACTAGTAATAATAGCAGCAACTAACATTATTGAGCACTAAGTAGGTGAAGGCTCTGGCAGGAGAAAGAGAGAGAAGAAAGGAGATTGAGAAAGCGGTGTACTGTAGTGCCAAGTTGTAGGGGGGCTTGAATATGAGGAAAGGTGTTTGTGGGAATAAGGGATAAGTTAACAAATGCAGAGGGCTAGGACGGGTCTGCTCAATGAGCCAATGAGACAATGAAAAGGACTGGTAGAAGGCCAGCTGCTAAATATCCCAGTTAGCAGCAGCACAAGGCTGGTAAGATAAAAGCTGTGCTTGCAGGAACAGAGTCTTTGGTTAAAGTTGGACCTTGGCATTACCAACCCCTCCCAGACCATGCAAGACTCTTGCTCCCATATGTTGTGGCTCTGCCTCAGTTTCTCCTGTAGAAATCAGCAGACTCTGGAGGTCCCTAGGGTTGAAAGAGGTAGGATGGGGTCAGAGGGAAGATCCGCCCTGCCTTCCAGTGGTCATACCTCAAACTACAACAGAGCTTGGCATCTGGGGTTGTGGACTCCCTCTTCCCAGGGGGACAGCGTCTAGGAGCCAGCAGATTGCCAGAGGCCACAGGGCTGATGGGCAAGGCTGGGAAGCACAATGGAGAGGTCCTCAGCCCCTGACCCCAGAAGCTGACCTTCTCATCCTGCTAAGAGGGACGGGGGCAGGGAGGGCTGCTGCAAAGCCAGCCCAGAGCTGGGTTTATTAGCTGAGGGAGGGCTGGAGGCGGCTGCATTCCGACTCACAGACTGGAACATTTCTGTGATCCGCTGTAATGCACTGGGAGACACTGGGCACATTGCTGAAGTTTGACTCATGGGGACCGGGAGGGGAAAAGCAGAGGGAGGTGGGGGGGGGTTTGGGGGGGGAGAGAGGAAGAGGAGAGGAGGGAAGGAAATCCCTTGAGAAAGTTCTTTAAAAAAGAAAACTTTCAAAATCCGCACCATCCCCACCCCCTTTTTCTTTTAATAAGAACAGGCTGGACCCTTCTGTTCCCCTCAGCAGGCATGGAGGGGTGGGGGTGGGGGTAGCAGAGGGGGAGGGCTGGGCAGTGATTCAAATCAGATCCTGGAACTTTCCTCAGGCAAGTCGGGCGGGGTGGTGGCGGTGGTGTCCGGCTGGGATGCCTTGCCTGGGACGAGGAACTCCACGCCTGTCCTGCTATCCTACGTGTGGCTGTTGCTGTAGGCTGTACGCGCATGGACCTGTGAGCACGGGGGTCCTTCGCAGAAGCGTGTCCGTGCAAACGCTTCTGGCCCTGTGTAAACATGGATGCAAACTCGTGTACGCTGTGTATGCAAGGGTGCGTGCGCTCAGGTACCTGGGTTTCCGGGAATTGTGCACGGGGCGACGCGCCGCGGCGCGGCCGGGACCGGGAGGCAGCGCGGCGGCCGCGCGCGGGTCGGGGACGCGTCCCGCGTTCCAGGTTCGGCGCTGCCTCCCGGCTGAGTGCCGCGCCCCGCCGCGATCCGGCAGCGCGGGGTGCCGGCCTCCCGCCTGGGCGCCGCGCCGCGCCGTGTCTGCCGGGGTGGTGTGTCCCAGGGCCGCGAGCGCCTGCCCCCTCCCTCCCCTCCCCCTTGGCCCGCTCTCAGACTCAGATAAAGCATTTCCTTCCATTGTCATCCTACCCGGCCGGCCGGGCTGCCAGGGCCCTCCCCCTCCCGGCCCCCTCCCTTCCTCTCGCCGTCTCACAGTCGCTCTGCAGCCTCCGGCGACTGGGGGGATGTGAGGCCGGCGCCCCAGCCCCCCGCCCCACCATGAGCCCTCCGCTCTGAGGGCCCCGGCCCCTGGATGCACAACCCCGGCGCTGGTGAGTACTGGGGTGCGCCCCCGGTCCCGCCCGCCCCGCCCTGCGCGCGGCACCCAGCGCCGCCCGCCCAGGCTCCGGCTCCGGCTCGGGCTCGGGCTTCGCTCGGCCCCGCGGGCTGGGCCCACTGTGCGCCCCCCGACCGCGCCAGCCTAGCCCGGCTCTGCGGGGCGCTGGTAGGCTCCGGGCCGGGGCCAGTCCCGGGGACGGAGGGCTCGGGCCTCTCGCGGGGCCCCCACATCCGCCCGCCCCGGGGCAGCGACAGGCCCGAGGGAGGGAGTCGGAGGCCCCGGCCAGCGGGTGCACGGGCCGGGCGTCCCATCACCCCAATAGCTCAGGAGGACAGACCCGCGACCGGGGAGGGAAGGATGGCCGCCGTGGCCCCGGGAGGGGGCGGTGCTCCAGGCGGAAGGTTTGGAAGCTCCAGGGCAAAGGGCAGGACCTACTGATTTGGGTCGGGCTCATGGCAATGGACATCAGCGCCCCCATCCCGTAGCTCCCCCGCTGGGCCGTGCTCTGACCCCTTCCGCTGGGGAAAATGGTCCCCTGGAGGTAGGATCCTGGACCGTGAGGTTTCTCCGAGCACCGCCCCCCACCTTTATCACCCGTCAGGGTGAAGAGATAACTGTGCCCAAGTGACCTTTGAGGTGCCAGCAGGGGTGCCTGGAGAATGGGGACTGTAGGCTGTATTGAGTGGTGGGGGACAGGACCGGGGTCTCTTGATGCTGGGGATTGTGAGAGAGCAAACAGGCAGCAAATCTTGTCTGGGCTCTAAATGTCCACAGTTTCTGGGCCTGTGGGTTGGAAGAGAACCCCCCCCCCCAATCCCCCCCCACCCCACACATACACTTGAAGGCCACCCATTACCTCCACCCCCATTTCTTTCCCTGGGGCTGCCCATCCAGAGGTGACCTCCGCAGCCATTGCTGCTCTTCCCACCAAGTCCAGGTCTTTCCCTGTCCCTGCTGGCTGTCCTGCATGCTCGCAGCCCTCCCTTACTCTCCCCACCGGCTGTCTGGCAGCCGCCCCTCCCCACCATCCTACTCAACATCTCCTTGAGGTCCAGCTCTGCCTGCCAGACTCCAGGGTGAGAATGGGGCACCAGCCTCAGTGGTTCTGCTGGACTGAACATCTGGACTCGGGATACTCTTCCTGAGTCTTGCAGCTGGACTCATGGGAACCTTCCTCAAGTTGTCTGGTCAGCGGTTTCTCCAAGAGAGGAGACTGACTCAGTTCCCTGCCCCCAATGGGGCACTTTGGTATCCTCTTTCTCCCCAACAGGACCGTGTAGGCAGGTCCCTGAAGTGTCTTAAGCTGTCATACCACTTCTCACAACTCTACTCTATGCCTTCCCAGGTTCCTTCCCCAGCATCTGTAAGTCATCTTAGATCCTCATTGCTTAGCATTTCAATGTCCTTACTCCAGTTTCCTCTCCTGACCTCAATAAATAGTTTTTCTCTTCTCTGCAGTCATTTCTGAGGGAAACTGAGGCACAAAGCAGTCCTGCCTTATACCCAGTGTACTAGACTTCATCAGTCCTGGACCTGCTGGGACACCTCCCTGCTTTTAGTTCTCTGATGTTCTTTGCTGTCTCCCTGGGCAGATTCAGCGTCAGGCTAAGAGCTGCCTTGTGGGGGTTACATCTGGGAGGCCCCAGGGCCGTGCTCTCCTGAGGCGTGTGGTTGGTGTGTGGTTCCCCCTCAGCTTGAGCCCAGGGATGGAGACCCTGGTCACCAGTTAAGCTGGGCTCTTGGGGCTGGGAAGGCTGCATCTGGCCTTGCACTGGCCCTCCCAGGGTCAGTGGTCTCTCTGGCGTTGAGTCTTACTTTTCCACCAGTAAAATGGGGAGAAAATGTTAAGCTAATTGGTGTCCAGTGTGAGGACTACTATGTACCCCCTGCCCACCTCATGTCCCTCAAGGATAACAGACCTCAGCTTTTGTCCTTGGTGGTTTCTGGGCATAAGAGTTGGAGCCTTCTCTTCTTCTACCCATTCTTCAACTCTGATATAAAACCCTGGGGTTGTGAGAAATCTTATGTGATTGGGGTAGGGCCTGGGATCCCCTTGCAGCTCTAAGCATGCTTGTCTAAGGATCAAGAAGGCAGAAGCCTCTGGAACCCTCACCACTCATTTGCCTTCTTTCTCCTGATCTTTCATTAGGGCTGCTAATTCTGAAATTGTCTGAGACAAAATGAATTAATACAAGGCCCAGGGCCAGCCAGCGAGGGAATAGTAGGACTAGTAGGACTGGAACCAGCCCTGGCTCTACCCATTCCCCTGGCCTCTTCCTCCCTGGACCTGGCTCAGACCCTTTGTCACCTACCCCTTGCACCTTGGGCCTGCCCTGTCCACAGCCAGACTTGGAATAGGCCTCTAGGGGATCTGGGGTATTGCTGAAAGCAGGCCCAGAGTAAGGCCTGGGAGCTAGGCCGGGGGTGGGGGTGGGCGTTGGGGGGTTGTGGGGGAGAGAAGGAGGCCCTCTGTCTCCTCCAGGCTCCAGGGCCATACATTTGTGTGTTTTGGATTTGTTCACTAGATGGGGCACTTCCTCTGGGGCAGGAAACTTTGATTTCCTGTAGTGGGGGCATTGGTAGGATTAGGTATGGGGGCTCAGCTTGGAGCCATCGCTGATGTTGTTTGGACCACAGAGGGGCAACTTCTGCCTGAGGCTGCTTCTTCTAGCCCAGGGGAGGCAGGAAGGAGAGCATTGGTGAGGAGGCCCAAGCTGAGGCCAGAGAAAGAGGCAGTGAGGGCAATGGGATGGGGGGCCAGTGGTGGCCCCCCTGTGGTGGGCAACACAGCAGGAAGCCTGGTCAGCAGGTGACCCTGCCGGGTATTGTGTTTCCCTGTAATATTTCCCCCTGTTTCTGTGGTAACCTTCGGGGGCGGGGTGGGGGGATGGGGGACAGGACCCAGGCCTTTAGGCTGCAGGAAGGTGCCCCCAGACAGCCCTTTCCTTAGAGGCCTGAGTAGTAGGAGGATTTCCTAGATCTAGCCACCTCCCTCACCCTTTTGGCTCTCTAGGACCAGGAATCCAGACCAGTGAGCTGAGGGAGCCTGATGGAGGGCTGGGTGGAGGCCTGTCTGCCTCTCCCTGGGGGGAGAGGGGAAAGAAGGAACTGCTCTGTGCCTTCGGCCTGTCTCTCCTCTGCCCTCCTCCCACAGCCCTCCCTTACCAGGGGGAGGTGGCAGCAAGCTGCCTGGGGCAAACGGTGGGGGTGGCAAAGGTGGGAGGGATGTTTTCATCAGCAGAGCAGAGCTCCTCTGGTCCTGGACCAGTTCCCAGAGGCAAAATAAATTCAGAATGGTGTCTGTTTAGTGTGGGTCAACATGTGATGGGTGTGTGTACACACTGGGTGTGTGGTGGGTGGGTGCCTGTGTGTGCCCAGCTGTGCATGCAGATGTGGTGGTTCCCCAGCAGTTTGGAACCCGTGTGGCGCTCTGTGTTGGATGTTTGGGAGTGTGCGCATGTGTAGTGCAGATGTGTGGCATCTGGACAGTGTGCACCTTTGCACTGTAGGGCTCTGTGCGGGGCATATGAATGTGTTTGGGGGGATGTATATCTGTGAGGGAGTGACTTTTTAATAGAAGTCCAGATGTTGACTGGAAAGCTCTGTTCCATCCCTGGTCCTCGAGTGCCAGCTCCAGGGCCATTTGCTCCAGCATCACCTGGGAGTGTGCTGACAGTGAAGGGCCTCAGGCCCCATTCCAGATGGACTTGGAATCTGCAGGGGCGGAGTCTGGAAATCGAGATTTTCACATGTGCTGCTGGTGATTCTGGTCCAAGCCCTATTTGAGGACTGATGATCGAGCCAGCCTCTTCATTTTTCTCTTTTGCGGAAACTGAGACCCACAGAAGGCATGTGGTTTGTCCAAGGGCTACTAGAGGAGGAGCCAGGACAAAACTCAAGCTTTCAAGACACACTTGAAAGGTGTCCAAAATCAGTAGGACCTGCCCCCTGTATCTCTGTGTGTGCCTGTGTGCACACGTCCACGCTAGGATGATGAAGTGGGCCAGGCCGGCCTGGTACACATGCTAACGGGGCCTTGACATTTCCCCTGGATTCCCTGACTTCCTGACCTTGCTCTTCCTGTTACACCCTATTTCCGCCTCCCTGGGGAAATCCTGGAACTGTTGAGTGTGAACCCTAAAGATGATGTTGGCAACCAGGAGGGCCATTTGCTGAGCCATTCAGCTATTCACCCATGTGTTGGAGGCTCACTGAGCCCTGCTCTGTGCCAGGCATTGGACCCAGGTAACGCCGTGAACACATTGGCAGAGCGTCTGACCTCAGGGAACTTCCACTCTAGTGGAGACAGTTGCTAAAAGTAAGCCAGTAAAGAAATGAGTATATATATCTGGTTACACATGGTGATAAGCCCAAGAAGGAAATGAACTGGGTGCAGCAATAGAGAATAACAAGGTGGGACTTCCTTAGAGAGGGTGGCCAGGGACGCCTGCCTGAGAGGTGACACTGATGCTTTCTCTCACCTCCCCAGACCTCTGGGAGCTGCCTGCATCCAGGTGGGGGACCAGGTCTGAGGCCTGACTCGCTAAGGACTGAAGCTGAATTGCCAGCCTCCTGCCTGGCATGGAAGACAGCAGGGTTTCTGTTCTTCATGGAGCCCCCAGAGGTTGGCAGAGGGGTGAGGAGGACTGGGAGCTGAACAGGACCCAAATCGAGGCTGTCCCATTGCTTGGAGGAACGGCCTGTTTTCCTTACAGGGCCCAGAGCAGGGCCGGCTGGATTTGGGGAAGGCCAAAGCAGCTGGATTTGGGGAAGGCGGAAGCCTCTCTCCAGGAGCTCCCAAAGCACCGCCCCATTCCTGACCCTCCTGCCTCACCTTCCTCCCACCTCATTCCCTTCCTCCCCATCTCACCACCCAGAAGACCTGTGCCAAGTCCCTCCCCTCTGGGTCTACCTTGGCTGTTTTTGTGGCCACTGGGATTTATTTACCTGGCTCAGGAATCACTGAAGGGGGGGGGGGGTCAAGGCTTAGAGTGAGGCCCTGGAAGAGGTTGGGTCAGAAAGAAGGGCTGGGGCCAGGGCCAGAGCGGGCTGCCGCTGGCCAAGCAGGGCTTCAGGGCATGAGACCTGGGTGCACTCCTGGGAAACGTGCTTCCCAAACCTGCTCCCGAAGCTGTTGCACGCTAAGCCCAGGAGGCAGGTCTGAGCTAGAAGGCAGGGCCCCTTCGAGTCCCCCTGCAGTCTTTCCGTCCTCCCTCACAGGAGGTTATTTCACAACAGTAAGTTGGGCATCTCCACCCTGCTCTGTGCCAGCAGCCTTCAGACCCTCTCCCCTCTATCCAGCCTCTTCTCCGCGGTAGGTTTTTCCTGGGGGACCCAGAGCAGCAGAGAATTAGAAGGGCCCTCATGCAGAAGAGGCTGTTCAGGCCACCCCCACCGCCTTCCCAGCACTCCCTCTGGACCTCTCTTAGGCTATCAGTGCCTGCCCCCTGGCCCTCTGAGACCAAACTTCTCCTGTGGGGAGGCCCTGGGCCAGACTCACTGTCCCCACCCTGTCTCCAAGCCACTTCCTTTTCCTCACATTGCCTGCAGGGATTGGAAACCCTGGTGGTCAGAGACTTCTTGTCCTGGAGAAAAAGGGGAGCCCTACTCCCCTTCAGGAGTCCAACTTGGCTCCCTGCAGAGCCCATTCCAGGAACCGGGCTCTGGACTACCCCAGCCCTGGAAGAGGTCCCCTTCCTCCCTCCAGTTCCCAGGAGGGCCAGGAGAAGCAGAGCAGGCTGGGAGCCACAGGTTCGGAAAGAGTCGGGGTGGGGGAATTCAGCGGCGGGGCTGTAACTGTCTTGTTTTGCTTGCCCCAAAAACCTGCACGGGCATCCGCTGAGCCCTCCCGGACGTTCAGGCTGTAGAACTGCTCTCAGAATGACAGGCTGGTGGCACCCGGTTGGGACAGGGGAGGGGGTGGAGTGAAGGGGGAGCCCCAGGCTAGGGGGAGCTGAGGGTTAAAAATAGCAGCCCGGTTTCGGTTAGCAAATGTGGAGGCGGGGAGCTGGGGGCGGGGCAGGCAGCCGGCAGTGTTTGCCCGCAGGGTAGGGCTGTTTCCCCTGGGTCCCTGGAGTGAGTCACGGTGGAGACTGATGAGGTGCTGGCACAGCGCCCCCACGGGGCGAGGGGCTGGGCACAGACTTGGTCTCCATGGTTCTACAGCCAAAGGAGGATTGCCTCTCCCTTCCAGACCTTCCGATGGGCCATCTTGACAGGGGGCATCGTGGAAAGAAACGCGTCGTTTTGAGGCCACAGACCTGGGTTTAGGTCCCAGCCCAGTGCTGAGGAGCTGGGGCAGCAGGGCCAGGCCTCTGAGACCGTAAGTCTTGGCTTCCTGGTCTTTCAAGTGGGAATTTTGTCTTGTGTACATGTAAACACTTGGGGGATTCTAAAGCACCCTGCAGATGTTAATTATCACCTTAGGCCCTACTATGCCCTTTGCAAAACCTGGCCAAAGAGCCTTCTGTATAACACACAAGAGGGAAGAGTCAGATGACCTTGGCAGACTTCCTTTTTCTCTTGTAAACAGCTAAGTGTGACCTTGGGAACATGGGTCTCTGTACCTCAGTTTCTCCATCTGTAATATGAAAAGAATAGTAGTATCAGCCTCATGGAGTTGCTATAAATATTAGAGTAAGTAATGTTCGCACTATGTCTGGTCAGAAAGCAGTGCTCACAGAATATGCATCATTATTATTAATGTTTTGTTCATATTTTTGAAGGTCAGGGATAGGGAATGTTAAAGACATGAAGAACAGAAACTGGGCCCAGCCCCAGTTCACAGAAAAAACCAGGCCAAATCACTGTTCCAGATTCCTCCACCCTTAAGGGCCTGGAACAGCAGGAGTCCTAGCCAGAAGTCACAGGGTGGACCCCTTCTCTCTCCCACTCCACCACCCCCAGTCTCCCCCAGTGAGGTCGGATGGATCGGGGACCCAAAGCCTTCGAAGCCAGCTGGCTCTGGGGTGGGCCTGCCCTGATGGCCCCAGTGCGGAGCACCTCGCCAGCATCTGCTGGGGTGACCTTTATGTTTGCCCCTCCCTGGCAGCTCTTAAGAGAAACATGAGGCAGAAGAGGGATGGGAAGGTCGGTGATGTCAGCAGCGAGCATTCCCAGTACTTTGGCCCTGGAAGAGGCAGGAGGCATTTCTTGCAGGAAATGATCATTTTTCAGCCTACAGGCATTCATTAAGTAAGTTCTGACTTTGTGCCCAGCCCTCGCTAGGCCCTCTGCTTTACCCGGGAAGGCAGAGGTTGTCGGGTTGTGGATAACAGAACTCAGAGGATTTAGGGCCTAAGAATATGATACAGGGAGTCAGTGTCCTGCCTCAAATGGAATCAGGAATGTCATGACTTTGTGACCCACTGGCTGTGCCATCTTATATTCACACGCGCTCGCACATTGTTTTATTATAACAGAGGCGGTTTGTCTGCACTATGGATAACTGGCCAAAAATTTAAAAAGTAGAAACGTCACAGTCCCAGCTCACCTCAGTGCACGCCTTCCCATTTCCTAGGTGCCTTTATGTAGGACTTTTTCCCAAGATGAGGTCATGCTACATGTGCCTTTTTATTCAGTCAGTGATCTCCACCTTCCATTACAGTAAGTTTTCAACTAATCACATTCCCAGTTGATCTGAAATTGTCCTTCACGGCTAATTGGTCCAAGTTGGCAACTCAGGACCATGCAGCTGGCTGTTGACATCCCTGAGGGCTGTGTAAGCACCCTGGCTCGATTTGTGATCTGGAAAAAAACCCACCATCCAATTCTCAAGGGCAGAATGGTGCCACCTGGTTGGCTCAGGCTGCCAAAGGGAGTGGCGTCGCCTGGAGGATCTGACCGACAGATCTCTGCCATCTTCCAGAAATTGCAGGCAAAATGCGGGCTATACCTTGGCACTACTGGTATGGGGGTCTTTGGGGGCATTCCTGTGAATGCCAGCATTCACACAGCTTGTTGGTATTCTCCATTTTGTGCTGTATCCAGGCCCTGGCAGGGAGGGGCTTCCCAGTGGGCTCTGCCTTCCCCCCCCCAGGTCTCAGGGTACTGTGCCTAGTGCCCATCTCCCTGCCTTGAAGGTGGGTGAGCCCTTCTGCTTTGGTGGGTGCCTCCACCTCTTCCATCTGTGAGTCCTAGGAGAGAGGGAGGAAAGGAGGGAAGGGGAGAAGGGAGTGGGGAGAGAGAGAGAATCTCTAGAGTAGCCGCTCTGGGCAATTGGCCCTGGTTATGCAATCAGCATTTTATACCTGGCTCAACAGTTTCCAGAGTGTTCTCACACAGTGTTTGATCCTCCACAGCAGTCCTGGGAGGTTTGCTTGTTTGTTTATGCCCTGCTGGAGGTAGCTTACAGGAAACAATAAAATAGTAAAATGCACATTTAAAAAGCAGGGACAATATCAGATGAAAAAGTAGTGAAGATGGGTGGGGGAATGTCTCCTGGAAAGAAAAATCATACGAGGGACAAAGGCGGAGATTATTATCTGTTTTTATTTTTGTTGTAGATGTTTTCTGGATGGAGTACCAGCACATGGTAGCAGCATAATGACTTCAGATTCTGGGGCTGCACTGTGTCCCCTTGGCAGCCTCATCTCACCACCAAGGGGCGGTGGGTTGAACTCTTTGTACAGGCCAGCAGCGAGTTTATGTTCTTACCATCTGTGTGATCTGGGCGAGTTTCTTAACCTCTCTAAGCTTCAGCTTTCCCAAGTTGTCACAAAGGAGAACAGTAATGACTGTCACCTCAAGGAACTGTTGTGAGGATTAGATGAGAATGCAAATTAGGTGCCAGCACAGCACCCAGCACACACTGAGTGTTCAGAGCATAATTGTTGCTCATTGTTATTGTATTACTTAGTAATTACAACAAGACAAAAGGTATTAATATTCCTAAGACGAACTTGTCCCTGGCAGTCTTTGGAGTGGGCTCAGTGGCCTCAGGGATGGCACAGGTGGAAGCAGCTAAGGAAGGCAGGCAGGAGTGGGGTGCACAGGTGGACTTGAGGGCTCACCAAGGAGGGTCCAGAAACTGAGGGAACAAAAAGAAGGGCAGGAGAGTGAATATGAGACCTCGGGGGAGAAGGAGCAGGCTGAGAGGCAGCCCCTGGGCGGTGACTGTGCTTCCTGTTGGGGCAAGCGCTGGCCCTTGAGAAAGACTGGCTGGGACTGGCTGCTAAGAGGGAGCAGCTGGTCTAAGTGGGGCACCAGGGAGCGGGGGAGGGGGAGACACAGCAGAAGCTGACTGCCTCACTTCTCTCCGTAATACAGATGGGCCCCTTGTCTTGACTGCTCAGGATGTTTTGCTAATGATAGGAAAGATGGTGGTTAGACAGCATGGTGAACTTCCTACCAGGGATTGGAGCTACTGGAGCAGGAGACTGAGGGCAGTCGGGGCCTGAGAAACTCTAGGGCAGCCCGTGCCAGGGGGCTGGAGCTAGGTGGCCTGCTCAGGAATTCCGTCAGTGGGAAGAGGAGGCCTAACTGTAAGGGGAAGGTATGGGTGACAGGAAGTGGGTGCAGGCTGTCTAGGCCAGCCCCCCTGAGCAAGTAGTTCTGCCACCCCCTTACACCTTCATGAAGGGCAGGGGGAGAAGACTGACTGGTGGTCTGAGAGGTCCTGGGAGAACTGGAAGGACGCTGCTTTCTTTGCCAGAGGACAGAGAGCCTCTCCCGAGAGCACCAGTCCCAGGAACCACCAGCCACATGCAATCAGGAAGGCCCAGCTCCCCTGCGGGTCTCCATCCACGAGAAGAGGCCGCGAAGGGGAATAGACGTGGGGTTGGGGGGTGGCCAGGAGCCAGGGAGGACGCTTTCCCACCCCCAGGGAGCTCGAGCAGCCGCTGCCATGGTTACATCTGCTTCCTGTTTGATTCATCTCAAACAGCAGAAGGGGGGGGGGGGCGGTGCAAGCTCCCAGCCTGGGCCGCCACTGCGTGGGGCTGTTTACAACAGCCGCGTGTGGGATTCCCAGAAAGAGACTCCAAACCGGACATCCTGCGGCTGCAAAATACCCAGGTGTCAAGAGCTAAAAATAGCTGTCACAGGGCCCCAGGCTTGGGGAAAGGGACATGCGCGCCTGCAGAGGTGGAGGGCTGGCCTGGCCGGCAGCCCCGCGCCTGCTGGGCCTGCAGCTTTGAGCCTGGCCCCGCACATTGTACTAACAGGAGGCCTTGGTCTGCGCAGGCCCACATCCCAGGCCAGTCACCTGTGAGCCAAGTCTCTCCCTTCCTGTGGGCAGCTGGCCTCTCTGCCTGCAGGTGGAGGGTGGGGGCTGTTTGGCTTGCAAGGGGCCTGGAGGCGTCCAGAGGAAGGGTATGGCGCGACCCCTGAGAACAGGAAGGTGGGGCTGATGCTCCTCTTAAGACTCGGATCTGTTGCCAGTCCATTTTTCCCCACACGCAGTCTGAAATCATGGCTTGGAATCTGCCAAGGCAGCAGTTGCTATCTGCCAGTGATTCCTGGGGATTGGCTTCCTGGGGCAGATGTGAACAAAGATGAAAGGGGCAGCTTCTGCCCCCCAGCCTCGTGTTTGCCACTGGTACGGATCTCTGTGGTACTGTGTTGTTGTTTTTTTTTATTTTCCCTTGTGGTAGGTTTGGTTCCACATTTGCTCCCTACCTGATGGCCAGTGGGGAGCATTGGTTGAGAACATGGAGTCTGGAGCCCAAGTCCCAGCTCAAGAACTTCCATGTTATGTGACTTCAGACACACTATTTAATACTATTGCGCCTCAGTCTGTTGGTCTGTATAATGGGGATAAAAACAGTAACCACTTCATTTGTTTGTCATGAGGTTAGATGAATTATAGCAACAATCCCCAGGGCATAGCAAAGTGTTAATTTACAAAATTTCAGGTGGCAGAGAAAGGAAAGAGAGTGAATTTAGGAGAGGCAGGGGTTAAGACAAGGGGCCAAGGTATGCATCGCAAGAAAATGGGCTGTGGAAGCAGAGGGGAAGATGCAGCTGGGACCAAGCACTGTAATGTTTATGCCAGAAGGGAAGCTGCAGACAAGTCCAGGCTACACAGTGTTAGCCATGCCCGCTGAAGGCGCCTCTCCTCTGGGCTGGGTGGTTCACACACAGCATTGCTGATCTCAGATGACCTCTTTCAAGTAGATATTCTTACTCTTACTTCAGACAGGACATCCAAGGCTGGAGCAGGTTACATCATGTCCCTGGCTCTCCTTGGCAGTCACTGAAGAGCTCTGAGCTAGAACCCATGTCTGTCGGACCTCGAAGCTAGTGTCCTCAGTGCCGCAGGCCTCACTTCTATCGTAGTTTGCCACCTGCTAGGCTTCATGTGGTGAAGTTTCCAACCAGGTTGCAGCCCCTGGATTCTGCATAAATTGAGCAATAAAGCCGCTAAGTGCCAAGATAATGAATTAATAGGATTAATTATGAATAGAATTAATAATGAGCAAGAGAATTTCTGGAAAGGGACATCTTAAAAGGGACTGTTAAAAAGGATTGATTCTAGGGATGCTCTATGGAGTTGGATGAGAGAGTAGCTTCTTTTAGACTTTTGGGGGAAGTTCTTTGAATTTATTTTAGTATCGGCAAGTAGCGTGCCTTTTATTTATTTTTTTGAATTGTGGACTGTATTTTGGCTCCTTGAAAGTGAAAACCAGGTTTCCTTCACATTTCCATCTCTTCAACGCCCCCACCCCCTGGACCAGTGACTTCACAGGGAGGCACTTAGTACCTGTATTTGGGATGGACTTTGTGGGCCTCCCCTGGGAGCGTCTAGTTCAGCCTGGCCTGACCTCTGACTGACCTGCCAGATGACCATGACTTTGCCCCTTCCCCTCTGTCTTTCCTCTCTGAAGGAATGATCTCTAAAGCCCCACCAACTCCTAACAGTCTCAGTTTCTTTGAGCCAAATGTCTTCGAGAAGTTTCTCCTCTATACTCAGGCTTCCCTGTGTCAGAAAGGCCTGGCAACCAGGATGTTCTTTCTCATGTTTATTTATTCTTGGATCTTCCTGAAGCCATTTCACCCTCAGCTCTCTGCTTCTCTGCCAGCCCCCATGTGGAGTCGCGCTTTGTCCCTGCCTCTCCCAGGGAAGCAGAACCAGAGCTGCAACTTAGGACATGAAGGGAGTCGACCCTGAACAGGCCCTCCTTCCTGCTGCTGCCCACTGCACTCCTGCCTGCCAGCGCCCAGATCTCCTTGCTACTCCCTTTTCAGCTAGTCAGGAGACTGCAGTGAAAGGGAAACAGCTTCAAAAAAGACTTCGGAAGTGTTGGGAGGGTCTTCTGGGTGGCATGTTCCTAGGGAAGCCCTTCACCCCGACAAAGGACCTGGAGCGACTGGGTGGACAAGTGAGCAGATGGGACTCATGGGACTCACGTTTCATGGCTTTGTGCGGCCCTCCTGCGGGCCGCAGGGTGGCTGGGGCCTGGGACAGCAGGCAGGGGCCCAGAGCAGCTGGCTCAGGTGCACGGGGAGGGAATAGTGGCATCTCTTCTCTGGGGGGCGCTGGAGTGTCATCCGTGGAGGTCTCTGAGAGCCAGGGTTGCCTCATTGGGGCAGGATTTCTGGGGCTTCTTGGTTCTGGGTGAGACCAGGCTCTCTGGCTGGGGAAGGTGACTGAAGGCCCAGGTACCTCAGTGCCAAGTAACCCGCCTCTTCAGCCTGACTGTAGTTGCTTCCAAAGAAGGTAGACGTGGGATGAGAGGTAGCGAGGACCCTGTAAACTCTCCCCTGGCTGAGAAGTGTGTGAAGGGCCCCACCCTCAGTGTTGTTCTCAGACCCCCAGGTCCACTCACTGCTGGTTTTATTTCCCCAAATGAGTGGTAACAGTTCCATGAGGGAGGCCGATGAGTCTGGTCCCCAAGCCTGGGCTGCAGGGTGTTCACTTGCCAGCTTCAGCCCAGCACTCACTGGTGCCTTTAAACACCTTTCCTTCCCGAGACACAGGAGAGCTGTGTCCTGGTCTTATCTCTGTTCCTCTGGGCTCCTCTGAACTCAAAGACTCTCAGCACAAAGTCAGAACATTGGGGGAGAAGCAGAACTTTTTCCAGGAATTGCTTTTGGAAGCAACCCCTGTTGTCAACACACATGCATGCGTGTAGCTTTTCTGAACAGAGATTGTATCATAGATCATCATCACAAAACATCCCTTTGGGGCCCAGTGACAAAAACTACAGAGTTCAGGGTCATTAGTTTTCCTCCTATCCAGAGAGTGCATGGTGTCCGGGATCCGTGGTTACCAGAGCGAGGGAGGCAGGGAGCCTGGCCCTGCTCCCAAGCGTGAATGCTGCTGACCAGCCTGCAGGCAGTGGGGGAGGGGGGCGGGAGAGCCGCCCCTGTAGGCAGGGGTGGGGGACATAGGACTCAGCCTGACGGAGCCCCTGGGAGTGCACCCAGGAACCCAGATCAGAAATCTCTCTTGGGGTCCTGTAGAAGAAAGAGGTGGGCCTACGAAATCCCAAGGTGGGGGTTAACAGTCCTGGGGAGGGCAGGCTGCCTCCTGCACCAGGTTTCTTGGGACCCAACAAACCCTGAGGAATATTCATGCCCTGTCCTAGGCAGGGGGCCAGGAGGGAGTCATTGTGTTCAATTCACTGCCTCCCATGAGAACCTGCGTGTACCCGGCACAGCTCACAGGTGGTGCCAATGAGACCGTGATTAATGGGACTGGCGAGGTGGTGGACACAGAGTGGGTGCTGTGGGAAGGGGCTGTTGGGGTGAGCTTCCTGAGACTTAGGCTGGACTTGAAAGGATGAGAAGGACTTTTTCAGTGGAGCAGCGTTTTCCTACCAAACTGTTACCCAGCGCAGACACTGGTGTTTGAGGGCAGCTGCCTGGAGTCTGCCTGCCTGGAGCGGCCCCCTCCCCCATGGCGCTTGCCAGCAGGGAGTTCTCCTTTTTTAGCTTCTGGAAGAGGAACTATGGCTGCCGATTAAACACAGGCTCAAAAGAGCAGCACCAGTTATCTTCAGAAAATATCCCCTTGGCCAGAGTCTAGCCAAGCAGGGCTTCGGTGTCACCAAATGCTCCCAGTGCGGCCTCTTGGCCTCCTGCCCTCGTGGCCCTGAGTGGGGACCGAGCCGTGGACTGAGCAGCAGGTGGGATATCTGAGCACTGGGCTCCGGCAGGTGACGCAGCTGAGTCTCCGGGTGGTTGAGGAGGAGAGAGCTGGGGATCACGCTCATTCAGCCTGAGAATTTGAGGAAAGGAATGGGGAGAAGTTGTCTCTTCTTGGTGCCAGGTTCTAAAGTGCTCAAGCTGGAGTAGGATCCCCTCTCCCCACCCCTGGCACTCTGCTGTGCCCTCACTCCATTTTTCTTGTCTCTGCAGATGGGACCCAGGTGAGCCCGAGTGCCCACTGCCCCAGTGCCCCTGGCACAGGTAAGCGTCAGACCCGAGGACGTGTGGTGGGGAGTGGAAGATGGGGGGCAGAGAAGTCGTGCAGGGCGAGGAGCTGAGGGGTCTGAGCAGCAGAGGACCAGGCACATTGGCCAGAGAGTTGGGAGCTTGGGGTTGCAGGGGAGGGGGCGCAGTTGGGGTTTCACAGGAAAGGGGTAAGGGATGAGCATAAGAGAGACAGCTCTGAATCCAGGCTGATCCAGGTGCTAGGAAGTGGAACAGGAAAAGCAAAGGCAGGATTCGCCCCTTGATTTTGCTGGGTGCAGTGAAACGGGAAGGCAAGTAGGAAGCTAACAATTATCCTCAGGCCCTGGCCTCACGTCAGGCTGTGGGCCAGGCGGGCTTTTCCTTTGCAGGCTCCTTTAGTCCTCACACCAGCCTTGCCCGGTGGGCAGGGATGGACCCCCTCTCTTTGGTCCTCCCCCTGCCTGCCCAAGCCCCCTTTGCTGTCAGGTGCCCTGGGCAAGGAGGGGAGTGGACTTCTTGCTCTGCTCTGGTTCAGTACGTGCCCCTGGACTGCTGAGGGCTGCCCTTCCCATGTGAAGGCTGCTGGTGGCGGTGCTGGGATGGCCTGTAAGGGCTTGTGACGGGGGGACGTGAAGGCTGGGTAGCCGCTCTGCTTCAGTCATGGCCGTCCGAAAGTGGATCGGCGGTGGACAGGCAGGAGAAGGACACACAGATTAAGGGAGAGATGACAGCTGAATACAGTATGTGGCCAGAGCCGAATGAGGGGAGGCTTAACTAATGAGTGTACATTTTTTTTCCTTCAGTAGAAAAGAACTTTAATAGAATTAGTGTGCAACAGAAGAAAAGATAGTCGTTCCCAATTATAACAAATGAGTAATTACTGAGTGAGTTTAATTAATGAATGTTAATTACGGATTAATTAATTCAATCAAGAAACATTAAATGACCACCTATTGTCACTTAGTCCTAGATGTGTACTTTTCTAGAAATTTAGTACAGAAATTGGGAAAAAGTAACATGAATGGAGCCTGCCTCTGCCAGGCACCGTCCTAGGCATTTCAGGGGAGCTCCTCAAATCGATTCATGCTTCAGCCAGTGTTTGTTGAGTGCCCGTCATGTGCCCAGTGCTGACCTCGGTGTTGGGGTCAGCGCCTGCCCACAGGGTGCTAAAGAACACAGAAGCGCCCCGTGACTGAAATCCAAAAGAGGCGGGCACTAGGCGGGGCACAAGGAAGAGGGGGGTGTCCAGCTGGCTTAGAGGGAAGGGTAATTTCTGCAAAAATTGAATTCAGGGGTGAGGGCAGCACTGATTGGCTCTCTGCGTAAAAGTTCAAAGGCCAGAAGATACCTGTCCTTGGGACATGCAGCTGATGGCTGGGGGGGAGGGTTCACATTCAGGTGCAGGAGATAAAGTTGAGAGAACCTGGTTAGCAGCAGATTGTGAGATCCCCCAATGCTCAGTCACCCCAAGAGACCTTCCCAGGCTTGCAGACCTGTGTTCCCAGCAGCCTTCTGTTCCATGACGGTGCTGTGAGTGAGGGCTGTGGTGTGTCAGAAGCTGCTGGCTGAGCGTCTGGGGGCCGTGCTCTGGGTTCCCTGATTTGGTTCCTGTCCTGTGGTGGCAGGATGCGGTGCCTGCCTGCAGACTATGCCTCGTATAGTCATGGAGTCATCCCAGGAAGCAGGACACCAGATACAGGGGGACTGAGATGCTTCCTCAGGTGCCAGAGGCCCAGACTTATCCAGAATGGGGACCTGTATTGCCTGGGTAGACACATAAACAAGAGGTGGGGGCATCAGAAGCCCTCTGCGGTGGGCCATGTAGCTGTCCCCTCCAGCCTCGACATCTGGAGCGTTGTGGCAGGTACCTCCCTGCTCAGCATCTTTCTCGTTTCCATCTCAAGGAAGCAGATGCCTCTTTGAAAGTCCCTCTTCCTTTCCCCAGTTAGAAATCAGGGGGTGGGGGTGGAGGGGGGCTTCTTCCTGAAGGGGGTTAGGAAAATGGAGCGGGCGCATTGGCTTCATCAGGACTGGAACCCGTGCTCCCCCTGCTGGAGCCGGGTCGCCTTGGACAGGTCCCTTGCCCTGAGCCTCAGTTTCCTCATTTGGGTTTTGCAGACACACGTGCACCTGTGTATACCTGTTAAGGTTCTGGTTAGTAGTGGTTGGTTGGCCGGGAGGCTGCGTATCCTGAATCCTTGCCGGTACTTTGTCACTGTGCCTTTTCAGGCTCTCCAAGCTTCAGGCACAGAGGACAGCAGGTAGCTGACCCGTTGGGGATGTCCAGTGTTGAAGAGGCAGGAGGCCTCTTTGGGAAGGTCTCCCATCGTATGCCCTGTCTCGCGTGAACCTGCTCCTTCTTCTCCAGGAGAGGTGTCCACAGCAGCTGCACCTTTAGCAGCTTTGGCTCTTTGGCCCAGCCTGGCCTAGCTGACTGTGCTGGCGTGGAACCCGGTCGGGTGGCTAGCTATAAATAGCCCCCGCACCCATGGCCTTGGCACAGTGCTCTGGTGTGGGTGCAGAGGACACTCAAGGAGAGTTAGCCAAGGCTGCCGTCCTCCCTGAGCCAGGCCCACAGCTGGCAGGAGGGCACCAGGAGCAGGCTCTAGGGACATACACACTGTGCAGGCCCAGGTGGCAGGCCAGGGCCATGTTAGGTTTGAGACATTGCTTCTTATCCCGTGGCCTGGGACATGGAAGGGTGGTGACTGGGAGGGCCTCAGAGGCCGTCGGGTCAGAGGGACTAAAGGGAACATTTCCTTTCTGCTCGCTCTGCCATCTTTGAGAGCAGCTATTAGAGGGCAGCTGGGCCAAATCACTCCTGGGGGAGACGGGAAGGAGACAGCCCATAACTGATCACCATGGGGCCCACAGCCCTTCGTTGAATCCCCACAGCCCCAGCCTGGAAAGTACTACGCCTGGAGTTGGGAGGCTCAGCTCAGACACGAGCCGCGGTAGACTAGCGGCGCCCACCTGGTACACTCTCCTCTCTTGCGGGTGAAATGGGATGGGCCGTGCCTATCTTGCAGGATCCTGGTGAGGATGACGTGAGGAAATGGTCCCAGCAGGGAGTTTCACCACTGTCAATGAGCCTGAAGGAAGCCGCCTGGTTGTGACCTTGGAGCCGCGAATGAACTCTCTGGCTAACTTTACCTCCCTCTGTGTCTGCAGGCTGCCCCAGGCCCCCAGCTGACGTGTCTGGCCGCCTGCCCCAGCCCATGGACCTGCGGGTGGGTCAGCGGCCCTCGGTGGAGCCCCCACCAGAGCCCACGCTGCTGGCCCTGCAGCACCCCCAGCGCCTGCACCACCACCTCTTCCTCGCAGGCCTGCAGCAGCAGCAGCACGCAGTGGAACCCTTGAGGGTAAGGCTGGCGCTCCCGGGCTGCCCAGTGGCTTGGAGCTCAGCCCCCAGCCCCCTGCCCGCTGAGCCTCCACTCCTTGCCCCTTCCTGAGTGGCAGCTCTGCCCACAGCTCTCCAGGGACGCACCGATGCCCGAATTGCAAGTGGGGCAGCAGGAGCAAGAGCTGCGGCAGCTACTCAATAAGGACAAGAGCAAGCGGAGTAAGGAGGAAGGCCCCTGGCAGTGTCCTGCCCCCAGCACGGGCGCGTGTGGGCTGGGGGGCATGCTTCCTGTCCCGGGTTCCCGTGACTCTGCCTGTGAGTGTGGGTGGAGGCCCGGAGGCCTCTCTCCTCCTGCCTGAGGCGTTCCTGGTACGGTGTGGACAGGGCAACAGGTAGCAAATGTGCGGGGGAGGCCATCTGCCCGCCCTCCCCTGACCCGTTCCTGAGTCTCTGTCCCCGCAGGTGCCGTAGCCAGCAGTGTGGTGAAGCAGAAGCTGGCAGAGGTGATCCTGAAGAAAAAGCAGGCAGCCCTCGAGAGAACAGTCCGTCGCAATAGCCCCAGCATTCCCTACAGGTAACTGCCTGTCACGCCTACTCTCTCAGGTGCTCCAGCATGCCAGCCTGTGAGCACACGCACCCTCAGCCTTTCTCCCCTGCCCTTCAGCGGTCCTGTCCCCTCTCCTCTGGTAGGGCCTCCCCAGCCCTCCGGCTGCCCCCCTTCTCTCCTGATGGTCTCTCCCCACCCGCCTGAAGCCCTTCCCCGCACCGGCACACACATGCGCACCGTGCTGATGTTCTTCTTCACCAGTGAATTTCTTCTCTTTTTGTGTCTTCCCCTATGCACAAAAATATTCTGGTTCCTGGAGCAGTTTCTTCCCACAGGACACAGCGGAAGTCCCCCTGTGTCCATCTCCTCACCCAAGCCCCGGGACACTGGCTTCTGGGCCCAGCTCAGAGATGGCATATGCACTGCACTGTCTCCCGTAACGGTCCCAGGGGCCGCTGCCTCCCCTGGGAGTCCCCGGGGTTCCTGCTAAGAGCCTGTCGGGGTGGGATGTCTCCCAGGTATTTGGGAATCCCCACTCTGAAGCAGCCTCGCACTCGTTCCACAGGACTCTCAAGCCCTTGGAGACGGAGGGAGCCGCCAGCTCCATGCTGAGCAGCTTTCTGCCTCCTGTTCCCAGCCTGCCCAGCGACCCCCCGGAGCACTTCCCTCTGCGTAAGACAGGTGAGCTGGAGGGAAAGTGGGGCGCCCTCTGGGGTGTGAGGGGAAGGGCTTTGGAGTTCTGCCAGGAGGGTGGGGGGTGGGACTGCCGGTTGGGCTGGGGCTGGGATGGGGGTGCAGCGCTCTGTGCTTTTCTCCCTGGCTCTGACTTCTTTTGCCTTAACTCAGAAGTGGTTGGAAGGGAGGGTAACAGGCAGGAAGGTGGGGGGGGAGGGTAGGTGCAGGGCCAGTAATTTGTGCCCCCGCAGTCTCTGAGCCCAACCTGAAGCTGCGCTACAAGCCCAAGAAGTCCCTGGAGCGGAGGAAGAACCCGCTGCTCAGAAAGGAGAGTGCCCCGCCCAGCCTCCGGGGTAGGCCTGCAGAGGCCCTTGGGGGTGAGGGCCAGCAGGGCAGGTGGGGGTCCCCTCCTGAGGGCTGCTGTACTTCCTTCTTCTGGGTAGGGCCAACACGCGCTCCATGGGGGACAAGCTAGGGCCCAGGGCCAGGCCCTGCTCCGTTGTCTGACATCAGACGTCAGGCGGCTATTTGCCCGGAAGCAGGAGCACCTTTTTAAAAAAGGATCTAAAAGTGCTGGAACCTAAATGCGGCTTGCCGCCCTTCCAGGGCAGAAAGCAGGAAACACAGGCTGCCTCCTGGGAAAGGGGGTTTGCTCCCTGATAGCCTGTGCTAGAAACCTGGCCTCTGACCCTGCTCCCTGTCTCCCCAAACCTCAGACTCCTCCCCCAGCAGTAGCAGCACACCTGCCTCAGGATGCAGCTCCCCTAATGACAGCGAGCACGGCCCCAACCCAGTCTTGGGCTCGGAGGTAAGGCCTTGCCGAACCGCCCAGGGACAGCTTGGAGGCTCAGCCTTCTCAGAAAGTGGCCCTAACCGGCTGAGGTCACAGGATTAGGGCAGCCCACCCAAGCCGCTGGGGTGTCCTGGGGAAGGCAGCCTGGGGTACAGGTCTGGGACGAGTGACCCCCGCCCTGCTCCCCATGGCAGGCGCTCTTGGGCCAGCGGCTGCGGCTGCAGGAGACCTCCCTGGCCCCGTTCGCCTTGCCGACTGTGTCCTTGCTGCCCGCAATCACACTGGGGCTTCCTGCTCCTGTCAGGGTGAGTGGCTGAGGTGCCCTCCCCCACTCCGAGCTCCCTGGCATCTTTCCCTCCCTTCTCCTAGCCCCTGGCCTTCATTATTCTCGCTGCCAGCATCTCCTCCCCTGTGACTTCTCCCCACCTCTTCCCCAGGCTGATGGCGACCGCAGGACCCATCCGACTCTGGGCCCTCGGGGGCCAGTGCTGGGGAGCCCCCATGCTCCCCTCTTCTTGCCCCATGGCCTGGAGCCCGAGGCTGGGGGCCCCTTGCCCTCTCGCCTGCAGCCCATTCTCCTTCTGGATCCCTCAGTCTCTCATGCCCCACTGCTGACCGGTGAGTCCGCGGCTGCTCCCGGGGAGGGGCTCCGCCTGCACTCTGCCATGGGCCCAGTCTGGGGAGGGACTCTCCTTCCTGCCCCCTCTGCTGCAACCCCTCCCGTGCTTCTCCCTGCTGAGGCTCTGCCCCCTACCCTGTTCCCTTGCTTCCTTTCATTGCTCCCTGGGGTCCCCTCCTTATGCCCCCCCCCACCCATTCTTTCCAGTGCCCGGGCTTGGGCCCCTGCCCTTCCACTTTGCCCAGTCCTTACTGACCACCGAGCGGCTCTCCGGGTCAGGCCTCCACTGGCCGCTGAGCCGGACCCGCTCAGAGCCCCTGCCCCCAAGCACCGCCGCCCAGCTGATCAAGGTGAGGGGAACTGGGGAGAGGAGGTGGTGAGGGGTTGCCTAAGTGGGCCCTTGGGGGCTGAGAGAGGGGGGCTTAGGAAGGGCAGGGACCTGGAGGGCCAGAGAGATGTGGCTCCAGGGGCCATGAGCTGCACCGTCGCAGGAGCCCCCAGCAGGCCGGCGGCAGCCATGCCCAGCCCGCCGCTGCCCACCTCTCACCACAGACGCCAGTGTGGCTTCTCAGCAGGTGTCTTTCCCTCCCCAGAGGTCGGCCAAGCCGAGTGAGAAGCCTGGACTGCGGCAGATACCGTCCACTGAGGACCTGGAGACGGACGGGGGCGGCGCGGGGCCAGTGGTGGACAGCCCGGAGCGCAGGGACTCCACCCACGGGCAGCATGAGGCCAGAGGCCCTGTTCCTCTCCAGCAGCACCAACAGGTATGGGGTGCCCGGGTGCCCCTCTGAAGGAACAACCAGAAGCCCAAGGCCTGGCGCGCAGATGGAAGGAGGGAGACAGGGCATCGGCACTAGGGGCAGCTTCGTCTGTGGTCACCCTGCAATCCATACCAAGGTGCAGACACTCACGCATACATGCAGGCCTGCACACACACTCACACACAATGTACATGTGTGCCCACACACACACCGACACACAGGTACACACACGCGTGCGCGCTTGCTCTCCCGCACCCTGCCACATCGGGGAAGCCGGGACCTTGTCCAGCGGGGGCTGGCCTTGTGGGTCCTATGCGGTCTGGCCAGACGCCTCCTGTGACCAGGTGCTCTAGCTGGTGCCACAGGCAGGCGGTGGGGGTGGGGCCGGGCCCTGCTGCATCAGCCAGCAGCTCATGGTGAGTGAAACAGGGCGTGTTGGTTTGTTTGGGTGGCTGTAACAAGTACCACAAACCGGGGGGCTTAAGCAACAGAAATGTATCGTCTCACGGTCTGGACGCTGGAGGTATGAAATCAGGGCGCGGGCAGGGTGGTTCCTTCCTAAGGACTGGGAGCGAAGGAATGTTCTAAACCTTCCTCCCTGGCCTATAGATGATTGTTGTTTCCATGTGTCTTTGCATTGTCTTCCTTCTGCCTGTGACAGGCCAAATTTCCTCTTTTTGTAAGGATGAGAGTAGTATTGGATTAAGGCCCACCCAAATGACCTCATTTTAACTTGAATACCTCTGTAAAGACTATTTTCGAACAAGATCACAGGTTACATTCTGCGGCGTTGGTGCTTTCATGTATGATTTTTTTTTGGGGGGGGGGCACAGTTCTGTCCATAACCTGTGATAGCTGCTCACGCACACGCAGAGGTTCATGTAAGTCCCCGTGTTCTTGGGCAGTTGCAACGTCCTTGGACATGAGGAGCTCCTGGTTGGAACTGGGCTTGAGGCCCTCGTCTGGGTTCTCCAGGATGCTCTGGTGGAACTGGGTGGTCAGTCTAGGATGCGGGGCTTTAGAGACCTGGCTAGCGAGACGCCAGAGCAGGAGGCATTCTGGAATCTCTTCAGGAAAGCAGTTTGCCTGAAGGTTTACAAAGCCCTTGGGCAGAGGCCGACTGCTTAGGATGCCGAGAGCCTGGAGGCTCAGGCCCCTGTGTTCCCCAGGTGTTCCTCTGGGAGCAGCAGCGGTTAGCCAGGAGGCTGACCGGGGGAGGCACTGGGAGCTCGGTGCTGCTTCCCCTGGCCCAGGGTGGTCACCGGCCCCTGTCCAGGGCTCAGTCGTCTCCAGCTGCACCTGCCTCGCTGCCAACCCCAGAGCCCTCCAGCCAGGCCCGCACCCTCTCCAGCTCAGAGGCCCCCGCCAGGACCCTGCCCTTCACCACAGGTGAGACGGGGTCAGAGTGAGGCAGGAGGAAGGGGCTGGAGGCTGCGGAGTCGGGGCGTCACTCAGGACATTCTTGAGGCCACAGAGCACTTTTGTGCCTTGCTCACCCCATATAGCATCCCGAAGCAGGTGTAGTAGGTGGTGGTTCTTGTTTTGTAGATTGTATGTGATTGCAATATTTTATTTTTTTTTTAAGATTTATTTATTTATGCATAAGAGTTGGGGTATAGGTGAGAAGATTCACCAGAGACAAGTGGGGAGCAGAACAGGTTGATCTACTGAAATACACTGCTGAGGGGAGCAGCAGGCCAGACAGGAGAGGTCTGCTGCACCATGTGGGAAGCTCCCTGGCCAGGGATCGAACTCGTGCTGCAGTGGCTGCAGATAGCTTGATAGTGCTGAGACCCAACTCCTTGCGCTACCAGGGAGGCCCTGCGGTATTTTATTTTTATTTAAAGATCTCCTATGGCTGGGTGCTTAGACTGTTGCTTATTTTCCCTCATCTGAGCGTCTGTGCCCAGAAGGATTGCCTCCCGAGGATCGCTCCTAAGGAGCAGCATCCCTGGGCCTTTGAAGGTCCCTGATGTCCTGAGACGAGCTTACAGGGACACTCACACCAGCTGTGGCCGGGCCCTCCTCTAGGGTTCCAGCTGCTCAGACAAAATGGTCACATCCCCAAAATTGCCTCAGTCTTGTCACATGGCCCCATGTCACCATAGGCTTCCCAGCTCCTGATTTGGGGGTTTCCTAAGAATTCTTTTCCCCCTGCTTCTCTCTGGGTGGCCTGTTTGAGTCACGATGTCCAGTGTGAGACCCTGGCCCCAAGCCTCCCTTTGTTAGGCTCTGAGCAAGGTGGACACATGGGGCCGTGGGAGGGCGGTGCTGGGGTCAGCCCTGTGACAGTGAGGTTGGCTGGGGCTGCATGGGTGTATTTGGGGCGTGCCTGAGGCTTCCTGGCAAGCGGCTAGTGGTGTGCATATGGGTGTCAAGTGTGGAGGGCCAGGATGGGGTGTCCAGCACGAGCTCTGTTTGCAGCCAGCAGCCCAGAGGGTGGGGGCTCCCTTGGTGGGGGTCTTGACCCTCACTGCCCGCAGGGCTGGTGTATGACTCGGTCATGCTGAAGCACCAGTGCTCCTGCGGAGACAACAGCAGGCACCCGGAGCACGCCGGCCGCATCCAGAGCATCTGGTCCCGGCTGCAGGAGCGGGGGCTCCGGAGCCAGTGTGAGGTGAGGGGGCAGGCCGGGTGGTGGTCATGAAGGCTGGGGTGCACAGGGACTGAGGAGCTCTGTGTGCCCTTCTGTAGTGTCTCCGCGGCCGCAAGGCCTCGCTGGAGGAGCTGCAGGCTGTGCACTCAGAGCGCCACGTGCTCCTCTACGGCACCAACCCCCTCAGCCGCCTCAAACTGGACAACGGGAAGTTGCCAGGTAGAGACCCCATGGTGCCAAGGAGACCTGTGCCCACCCCACTCGCCCAGCCATCCCCGTGCCCTGGCCCCTGTTCTGCCCAGACTGTCCTTTCGGATCCCGGCCACCCCCATGCCACTCCTTGCCCCTTCTACCCCCCTCTACCTCGATCTCCACATCCCGCCCAGCCCTTCTCAGGGCCCCCCACCCGTACCCCGCCTCCAGCCAGCCAAGGCCAGAAAGACTCAGTCACACGGACTGGGCTCTCCCCACAGGGCTCCTGGCAGAGCGGATGTTCGTGATGCTGCCCTGTGGCGGGGTTGGGGTAAGTGTGCCTGGGGCTCTTGAGTGGGCTTGTTTCTCGGTCTCCCCTCTGTCCTCCCCGGCCCTGCCCCAGCGGGCTTTCCCATAATGCCTTTCTGCCGGCTAGAGGCTCCTTGTGGACAGGTGTGCCCTTGACCCCGTGTCTCCCACTGTAAATGCCCATGCTTCGCATGTCGAAGGTATTTGGTAAAGTTGAGTGAGGCTCAAAGAGCAGGGCCAAGATTAGGACTTGGGGTATCTCCCTTCATAAGACCCCAGTGGTGCCTGCCAGGCTCGGGCTGTGGGGTGCTTCCAGTGTCCTTGGTGATCAGGCACTTCCCTCCCCAGAATGCAGCCTCTCGGCCAGCCTTACTCCCTCCCCTCGGCCTGCCTGGGGATGTCCTGCCCCTCCTGGCAGTACTCTCCTGTCCGCAAAAGGCCCTTGCGATGGTTTCCCAGCCCAGTGTGTGGAGGCAGGGGATGGAGGCCTAGTTCTGGAGGGGAAATGGGAGCTGTAGCTGGGGGGGACTCTTGGGGAGCCAGTCAGTGCCCTATTCACAACTTCCCATTTCTTGCCACTTTCTGATTTTTCCAACTGTTGTTGCTTCTGTTTTCTCCTCCCTCCTCTCCCTCTCTGTCTCTCTGTCTCTCTCTCTTTCTCCAGCCTCTTGCGACTCTCTCTGCCTTCCTCGCCTCTCTTGGTCCGCCTCGCCCTCCCCATCTCCCCATCATGCCCCCCGGCCCCTCCCTAGCCTTGAGGCCCAGGGACTGGGTTTGGGGGGCCTCCCAGCCTGGGCTAGGGGCCCTGAGTGGAAGACAGTGGTGCAGACGGCCCCTCCAGCTCCGACCGTCCCGCAGGGCCTGAGCAGAGTCAGCTGGGGCTTAAAACCCCCTCCCGGCCCAAACCCCAAGTCCCGCCCAGGTAACGCCATGCTCCCTCCTCTGACTGGGGAGGCAGGCGCGATGCTGCTGGCAGAGTGCTGGCCAGATATGGGCTGGTGATGTGGACTGCAGCTGGGAAGAAGCCATGCTGGGATTGGGGGACACAGGAGGCCTTGCCTTTGGGCGGTGGGGCACTGGGGAGGCAGCGCTGTCTGCCCAGCTCCCTGCCCCTGGGGTCCTGGCCATGGGGTGGGCTCTGCCCCCTTGCCCCTGGATCCTGTGGGGAGCCTGGATGAAGTGCGGGCCCTGACTCTGGCCCCCACAGGTGGACACTGACACCATCTGGAACGAGCTGCACTCCTCAAACGCAGCCCGCTGGGCCGCCGGCAGTGTTACCGACCTCGCCTTCAAAGTGGCTTCCCGAGAGCTAAAGGTAGGATGTTTGGGTTGAATGGGGCAAAGAGGAGGTGAAGGACCTCCAGACACCCAGAACCACAGACATCTCATTCTCTAGCTGGTGCCCTAGGGTTTGGAAGCGAAGTGGAGAGCTCTAGTGACCAAGTGAACATTGGCCAAACACTGAACACACTTGAGCCGTGAAGCTGCTGTGACCCTGGGCCTTTGGTCTCTGAGAGATGCCAGGTCCCCGTTCAGGCTCCCTCAGCCCAGACTTGACTATCGGCAAGTCACGTGGCGCCTCTGGGCCTCTGTTCCCTGCAGGTCGGTCCTTTGCGGAGCTGAGACTATGTGACCAGGCTGGTGCCCGTGCACCGTTGCTGTGGGCTGATGCCTTCCCCGGGCTTGTCCCGCCTGCCCTCCCACCCGCTTCGTTTGGAGTGGTAGCCCAAGGCTTTCTCAGAGTCCCAGTGCTGTGGTTCCTGGGTGGGGCCTGGGAATCCGGGCTGCAATGCTCAAGCCAAGCCGCTCCTCACAGGTTGCTTAACTTGCCTGAGCTTCGGATTTCTCCTGTGTGTAAACTGGAGATAATATTACTGTTTATCTCATGGAGAAGTTGCGAGGATTAGATGACATTTACCTCCGAGAGATGTTATGAGATGCGTGCAGCACTTCCAAAGTGCTTAGCCCAGTGCCAGGTCCACACTTTTAGCCTAATAAGCAGTAACCGTTGTCATTACAAGTGATAACAGCCAGGGCACCCCAGGCTGGGGGTTCCGTGTTCACGGCCAGTCTGAGAGCAGAGGGCGCTGGCGTGGGGGCCGAGCACAGGATACCTCATCCAGCCTGGGTGCAGTCAGACAGGCTGGCAGCTGTCGCCCTGTCACCCCTTCCTGGAGAGGAGCGTGGGGCCGGGGGGGCAGGGCCATGAGATGTGGGTCAGAGGTGCCATCTACTTGGTTGACAAGCATTCTTTCTTTCTGTTTCTAGAATGGTTTTGCTGTGGTTCGGCCCCCAGGACATCATGCAGACCATTCCACAGCCATGTAAGACCCTGGGGGAGGCCTGGGTGGAGTGAGATGGGGGCCAGATCCCCAGGGCCTGCCTGTTGGGACATTCCCGCCCCTTCCCTGAGGCGCTGGAGCTGGTGGAGAGAGGAGACTGGATTGGGGGAGGCACCAGAGGGAGTGGGCTGGCAGGATCTCTCTCTCCTACCAGGGGCTTCTGCTTCTTCAACTCAGTGGCCATCGCCTGCCGGCAGCTGCAACAACAGGGCAAGGCCAGCAAGATCCTCATTGTGGACTGGGTAGGTCCTGCCCACCAGCCCTTTGGATCGGAGCGCCCTCTGGAAAGAGTCGTGAGCCTGGCATCAGAGGCCATGACTTCGTGTCCTCCCTGAGCCTCAGTTTCCCTTGTGTAGAGCGCAAGTGACTGTGACACAGGGTCACAGGATGAGTGGGGCTCAGAGCTGGTGAATGGGCGGCCTTAGCCACGAGAACTCCCACGATGGCTCGGCGCCATTGGAGTATTGTCATCTGGTCTCTGTTGGTTTCCTTTGGAGCCACATCGCCCCTGCAGATAGTGATGACGATGATAATAGCGATGACATCAACGGGCCGCTGCGGCGTCAGACACCGGTGGTCCTATGAGGTGTGAGCACTGCTGAGCTGGCTCACAGATGAGGCGGTGAGCGCGGGCAGTTCAGTCGCTTGCACAGTCACAGCCAGTCAGCTCAGGGACGCCCCGTGGGACCCAGGTCGCCGGCGGGCTCTGGGCTGCCTGCACCTGCTGCTGAGGAGGACAGACAGTGGGGAGCTTGCCACGCTTCACCTGTGTGTGGTTCTGCGGCTCTTCCTCAGGGGGACAGCACTGGGCTTCACAGCCTGCCCCCCGTAACTGAGTTCGGTTTCTGATACCCTGCGTCGCTCCGTGACCTTGGGCAGGACCCCACACCGAGGGCTCCCAATGGGTGCTCCCGGCCTCCCTCTCCTGCCCCATGTGCTACTCTCGTGGGGGACCGTGGGGCGCCTCCCCTCCTCAGGGCCTCACACTGTGGCCGGCCTGTGCCCCACGTCGTATACAGATCTGCACACGCGGAGAGGCAGGCCTGTGGCATACTTGAGTCCATCAAACTCTTTGACTCTAGAAACACGGGTTTCCGGCCCCACGTTTAACATCCTGACCCTCAGAATGGTCAGAGATATGAATACCCTCCCAGCCGGACAGTCTCCATCTCTGCTTTCAGACTTTCCCTAACCCATTTCCCGTCTTCCGCCAGGATGTTCATCACGGCAACGGCACCCAGCAGACCTTCTACCAGGACCCCGGCGTGCTGTACATCTCCCTGCACCGCCACGACGACGGCAACTTCTTCCCAGGCAGTGGGGCTGTGGACGAGGTAACCGCCCCCAGCCCCATGGACGCCCTCACGGCTCTCACTCTGTTAGCTTTGTGACCCCAAGCAGATGATTTAACCTCTCTGATCCTTTCTCCACCTGGAAGAAGCTGGGTGAGCTGGGCTTACGGCAGTAGCATCCAGCATTCCTCTTCCGGGTCTCTGCTCTACGTCTCTTGTTTCTTCTTTTCCAGGTGGGGGCTGGCAGCGGCGAAGGCTTCAACGTCAACGTGGCCTGGGCTGGAGGTCTGGACCCCCCAGTGGGGGATCCTGAGTACCTGGCTGCCTTCAGGTTAGTGTTCTGGGGACTCAAAGGCCCGACCCACAAGACCACCCTCTCCTACCCTTTTCCCCAGCAGCAGCAGGTTGGAGGTGATCAGTTAGCTGTTTCCATGCCATTACTAGACGTGTGTAGCTAGTCCCAGGGTGGGTGGGCTTTTTGGACTCAGACAAACAGAGGGAAAGGCACTATTGTGGACTCTAGGGGCCCCCAGTTCCAACGGGAAGACAGGAAACACCCAAGAATGAAAAGTCAAGGGTGTTTTATAAGGTTGCATGTCACAAGAACCAGTGTTGAACTGAGTGCTGGGATGGGCAGGGGATTGAGCAGAGCTGCAACTGTCAATCAAAGAAAACTGCCAGGAAGAGGTGAGCTTCACATAGGAGATCAGAATCTTAAACTGTGGAGAAAGAGTTTGGAATTGATTGAGGGGAGTTGATTAGGAAAAGCCATTCTAGAAGAGGGGCTTTGGGCTCTGTTCAGGGGCTCTTAGATACCTCATTGTGGGGTCCCTGTATTCCATTTGGGAAGAGAGAACCCTGAAGTAAGTCTCCAATTACTTTTTTGGAGATAATCTCTATAAAGCTAGTTCTGCATGTTCCCTAGACTGGGTTCCTGGTATCTGTGTACCCAGAGTCATCTGAGGCCTTGGAAAATACCACAAGGAGCCCCAGAGTTGGGTCAGAGATGGAGGGAGGCAGCTGTGGGGGGCCAGCCAGGGGAGAGGATGTGAGATGGGTCTAGGAGGCACAGGACTTGGAAGGGTCCGGTGAGCTCTTGGGCTGTAAGTGGGAAGGTCTGAGCCACAGTCCAGAGTGGGTGGCAGCTAAATGCAGGGCACTTCCTGTCCCTGAGGCTTAGTGACCCACCCTTTCTCTGGGGTGCTGTCCACTGTGGCCCATAGACACCTGCTCCTTTCATTCCTCTGGCGCCCCATCCTTGGCTCCCTCCGGCCTCTTGCCATTTAAGACTACTGTGTGGCTGAGTCCTTGGGCTTTGCCAGGGACACCGATGGCCAGCCAAGGTCAAGGAGCTCAGAGAGGTCCGCTAATCCTACTGAGGGTTTAGGTGTCCCGAGAAGTGTGCTCAGATGGAAAGTTGGCGGGAAAGGACTAGTACCAGGGCAAGGGTAGGGGGGCGGCCTCCACTTTTCTCATCCCCACACCCTGCAATGTGATGAACCCCCTTTCTTGCGCCCTCACAGGATAGTCGTGATGCCCATAGCCCGTGAGTTCTCTCCAGATCTGGTCCTGGTGTCGGCTGGGTTTGATGCTGCCGAGGGCCACCCGGCCCCACTAGGTGGCTACCATGTCTCTGCCAAATGTAAGGAGGGCCCAGCTGAGGGGGAGGGGGAGTGAGGGCTGGGCCTGCAGGGAAGACACTGCCAGGGCAAGGGGAGGTGGCAGTGCCAGCCCATAGCCACAAGTGTGAGGACCCCATGGGGTATGGGGACTGGCCCTGGCGTGCCCTGGCTCTCCTTGCCTAGCACAGCCCAGGACCCTTCCTCGTGGCCAGGTCAATGGAAGGCCCGACCAAGTCACACCTCAGGGGACCTAAGTCCCACACAAGTGCAGCTGTAGGGCGCCCCCATACCAGTGGGGTCATCCCCAGCTGGCTTCCCCTGAGAGAGGATGGGGAGGAGCCGTGTTCCCAGAACAGAGGGAGCCCACTCAGCCCACAGGGCCACAGGCCTGAGGACAGAGAGAGATGGGATGGCGTCAGTGAAAAAGACCCAGCTGGCGTCGATGCCTGGGGGTCAGGCCCTGCCCAGATCAGCCGGGAGCCTGGCGCGCATCTCTCAGCCCTCCTGAGCTTTGAGTGAGGCGTGCTCCGGGGCTCGCGTGGCGCTCCATGCAAAAGCACTTGGGAACTGGGGATTTCTGCATCTGAGTCATCGTGTGTAAGGGAGGAAGCCGCAGGAAAACAGTGGGCAGAGGGTGGGCCCACTTCTTCACGCCTGCTCCCTACTACCCCCGCCCCCAACCATCTAGGTTTTGGATATATGACACAGCAATTGATGAGCTTGGCGGGAGGCGCAGTGGTGTTGGCCTTGGAGGGTGGCCATGACCTCACGGCCATCTGTGATGCATCCGAGGCCTGCGTTGCTGCTCTTCTTGGCAACAAGGTGAGCTCCCTACCCACCCCCCAGGTCTGTACATCTGTGAGGCAGGAGGCGCCCCTCTCCTGGACTGCCCCAAAGAGCAGGCCAATGGAACACCTCCCCGAGAGCGCGCCGCTGGGGTGGGGGTGGGGCGAGGCGGACAGCGTGGTCTATGGCAGCATCTCCTGCCCTAGGCAGAGCCACGGCTGCGTCTGGGGCCCTCGGGGTGGAGCGAGCTGAGCCTGCGGTTCCCCGAGAGACTGGAGGCTAATACACTATTTTCTGTAGGTGGATCCCCTCTCAGAAGAAGGCTGGAAACAGAAACCCAACCTCAACGCCATCCGTTCTCTGGAAGCTGTGATCCGGGTGCACAGTGAGTGTGGAGAGAGGATACCCAGGGACCCCACACTGAGGAGAACCTCAGGGGTCTGAGCCCCCCGCTGACCTGGGTCTCAGGTTTCCAGTGCCAGCCAGACCAGGGCCTCCTGTAATTTCCCATAAATTACCCCAGCAGTCATGAGGTGCCCTGTGATACCCCTAGAGCCTTCCAGTGGAGGTCACTGCAGAGCAGCCTCTTCACACCAGGACTGGCCTTCCTTGTCCAGCCTCTGCCATAGGCTGGGGTCAGGCCAGCAGCCACATGAAGCCTTGTTTTCTGAAAGCCCTGGTTCCCACCTTTGCCCTCAGGCCTGGTCACACAGGTCTGGGGGGCTCTGCCTGCTTTGGGGAGTGGGTCTTAGAGTAACTCCCACATCTGGAAAGCACGTAACCATTTTCAGCTTCCACTCAGCATCTGGGAGCACTTAGGGTAAAGGCCCATGCCCTGTGCTAAGCAACACATGACTCGATCTCTTCCCACTCAGGGCTCAGCTGCTGCTGGTGCTGCTGGTGCTCAGCGTGGAGCGCCTGTGCCAGGCCGGGTCTGGGCTGGGCGTGTCCTGTAGACGCTACTTCTCATGATAGGCGGGGTGTCCTGTTGGATGAAGCAATGGAAGCCCGGGGTGGGGGGGCTTACTGAGGGCCACGGGAACAGGGTGGTGGCAGCTCCTCTGTCCTTATGCATTTCTGCACCCACCCCCACGACTGCTCTGAGCGTTGCTGGGCTGCTCAGGAGGTCATAGCCCTCCTGCTGGCGCTCTTAGGAATCTCACCCCCATGAGGACAAGCCAGAGGTGGCCTCTCAGCCCCAGACATGGAGAATAGCCCGGCACCTGCTAGGCCCCTCAGGGTCGTGCCAGTCTCTGTCAGGGCTCTGGGATGCCAGGTCTGGGACGGCGCTGTGTTGAGGGTAGGGAGAGGTTAGGCAAGCTGACCCCAAACTGAGGACAAACTCGCTTCTCCCAGGCCCCTGGCCGAGCTGCCCGACTTCCTCACCGGTCTAGAATGCATCCCTGGCAGGGTGGCAGGACTTGTCTCCCCAACTCTTTCTGACCTAGTTTCTTGTCCCAGGTAAATACTGGGGCTGCATGCAGCAGCTGGCCTCCTGTCCAGACTCCTGGGTGCCCAGGGTGCCAGGGGCTGACGCAGAAGTGGAGGCAGTGACGGCACTGGCATCCCTCTCCGTGGGCATCCTGGCTGACGAGAGGTAACGCCAGAACCCCCGTCTTGGCTAACAGTCTCTCCACCCTCTTGGGGTCTCCCATAGGAGGACCCCAGTTCCTAGCACAGCCCCCCAGCCTTCTCAGGCCCTTCCTGCAGCACCCCCAGCATCCCCTTCTCATCCCTCCCCAGGCCCTCAGAGCAGCTGGTGGAGGAGGAAGAACCTATGAATCTCTAAGTCTTCGGAACCAATCTGCCCACCCACCCTCCCCTTTGGACCTGGTTCTCTTCTACCGTCTGGCGACAGTGCCCTCCCCAGGGTCTTCAGAGATCCTGTGGGCAGGTAGTCAGGGTCCGAGAACAGCCTCTTGACAGTCACCCCAAGGAGCCTCGGAAGGCCCCTGGGTCTAGGATGGGGACCGAAGGGGACCCTGGGAGGAGGCAGACTGGGCAGGTGGCCAGCAGTCCTTGGCGGGGCTCTCCCAAGAACAGCATCTACCCCGTGGGGTCCAGGCCCTGGCCAGGCCCCCATTCCTCAGGACTGCACAGAGGACACCAGCTCGGTCAGGCCCCCTCCCCACTGTAACCACTATTCTTGGCTCTGTAGACCTGGGCTTTGCACACAGCCTAGGCTCTGAGCAGAAATGTGAACTTGGCCTCCGTCAGGGCGGCCCCTCCTAGGCTGGGGGCCGCAGCTGGAGGCGGTGATGGGGAGGAGAAGCCAAGGGGTCCCCTGTCCCTGAGTCAGGGACAGCCCCTCCTCCCACTGCCCCCTCTGATGATCTGGAAGCTTCCCCCACCACTGGGCAGTGAGAGGAAGCCCCTCCAAGAGCCCTTGCCAGCCGGCCTCCGCCTGGTCCCACCCCTGCCAGAGGCCGCTACTTGTCACCATCTCAGGCCCGGTGGAGCAGAAGGTGCTCTCGGAGTTCTGTGCTTCCTGACCCAATGGTGCCAAACCCTCATCTCCCCTCAGGAGCACAGCAGGGCCTCCAAGGGCCCCTCAGTCACCAGCCCCTCCACGAGCCTGCTCTTTCTGGGACCCCCACCCCAACCCTGATTCCCACCAGCTTGGCTGAGGTGGACAGGAGGGAGAGGAGAGGCAAAGTGTGGGGAGGGGAGGCTGCCCTGGCAAAGCCTTCACAGCTTCTGGGGTTCAGGCCGAGGGCCAAGAAGGAAAGTATTTGTGTGCGTGTAGGCGCGTGTGTGTACGTGAGTGTGCGTGTGCGTGCGTGTGTGTGTCTTCCCCAGCATCCACTGTACCCTGTGTATGTATGCATGTTTTTGTAAAAAAGGGAAAAAAGGAAAAAAAATCTGAACAATAAATGTTTTATTTGCTTTAAAGGTGCATGTGAAGGGCCTCGGGGGGAGGGGTGTGCAGTGGGCATACGGCGGCATCGGATTGGCGGGGAGAGGGGGGACTGGGCGGCGGGGGCATCCTCTCTCCGGCTCGCGGCCCTCTGGCAGCCACCCGCAGAGGAATCCATCCTAGAGACACCTGCTGCCTGGCCGCCCCCCCACCCCCCGGGGTGATGAGGTGGCAGCTTTGGTTAACTTCGTGGCCAGAGGGCCCGTGGGGTGGGCACACGCTCAGCACAGCTGCCAGGCTCGGGTCGCGCGCAGCCCTCTCTGGGCGCAGGCCCCAGCCGGAGCTGAGCTAGAGCCCCTGGGCCCCTGCTCATCAGCTAGGCTCTGGCAGTAGACAGCATTTATGGTTCCTTCCCGCTCTGACGCATCACGACCTCTTAAACACGTAGTGTGACCAAAAGAACAGATGAGCGAGGCAGCAGGCCCTGGCAGACTCGCCCGGAGTAGGCAGGGAGGCAGGTGCAGGCTGCCAGCACCCTATCTTTAGGGTTCAGAGTTGGCCTGGCCCACCTCCTCCAGCCAGCAAGAGTGGCGGCCTCATAGCCTGTCTGGTGGCAGACATGAGGTCCCAGGGGGCGCTGAGGCTGAGCCGCGGGGGTTCTCACTCTGGCTGGGGGTGTGCTGAGAGTTGGAGGAGAAGAGCTGGTGGTCCCCCAGGCCAGGAGGGGCCGGAAGGAGAGGGCCTCCAGTCCAAGGCGGTGACCCCCTTTGCCTACCAGGCACAGTTTGAGCTGAGGAAATGGCTCCAACTAGAGAAGCACCCCCATCTTCCTGCCCCCTGCCCCACATCCCCCCCGTGAGCGACAACTAGAAGCTGTCTACCACCAGTGACCACTGTATTTCTGCTACAGTGACAGTGACACAGATAAGGCAAAGGACTAGGGCTGCGACACCTGGAGCGGAGGGGTGGGTGTGCACCCCTAATGTGAGACAGGCAGCGGCAGCTCCCCTCGGGTCAGGTGGGTCCTGGGCCAGGGCGTGGGCAGAGAGGCAGGTTCTGTCCTTCAGAAGGGAGATGTTTTCAAAAGATAAAAATTCCAGGAGAGAGGCGGTGCGGAGGGACAGGACAGGGGTGTCCTCTCACGCGGGGGACCAGAGTACCCTGGGGGCAGGTGTGGGAAGGTGGGCTAGGAGTGTAGGCCTGAGGTGGAGGGGTTCCTTTGGGCCTCCACTGCCACCCCCGTCCCCAAAGCCCTGCTAGGGCAGGAGCACCTTCCCCGAGACCGCGAGGCCTTGTCGGGAGTCTCGCTTTAGGTGGGGGGGCGTGTAGGAGAGGTGACTGGAGTGTGGAGAGGCAACGACTGTTTCTGGGACGCCCACAGACCAGCCCTGGGTGAGGCTGGGTGGAGGAGGGACACGCACCCTCCACGCCCCAGGCCTGGCTTGGGACAGCCCCCTGATGACTTCCTGGGGCGGATGAGTTAAGCTGCCTCACCCTCGGGGACAAGAGGCCGGGGATGGGGGCTGAGAGGTCTCTACCAGAGAGCCCCCATGGCCTGGCGGGGGGGAGGGGGGGAAGCATGCCGGGCAGCAGGGGCTGAGCCACCTGCCTCCGGGTGCACCTCAGGACCGCACTGCCCTACCCCTTGGCTTGCCGCCCTGGCCCTGCTTACAAAGATCCTCACTGAGCGCTAAGAAAATAGATCCATCTGAGACGGCGCCGCCAGCGGGGCGGGGAGCTACACGCAGGGTCCCCTTCCAGCCGCACCTGGGTCTTCCTGAAGGTGATGTGGCAGTTTTCCTGGCGACCTCAGTCCTCCTGCTGTGTATTTTGCCCCAGTCCTGGGGTCCATCAGGGGCGGGGGTCAGGCCTGTCTGATGTCTCAGAGGCCAAGTCCAGGTCCTGAGGCCCCCCAGGGTGCAGAGACCTCACCCCCTGGGTCAGAAATCGCTGAGGATGCTGATGTCAGCAAAGTCAGCGCGGTAGCGGTGGGCGTAGAGGCCCAGCAGGAAGGCCCACTTGAAGGCGATGAAGCTCCAGACGCAGGAAAGGTAGTAGCTGTTGGGATCTGTGAGGCCTGCGGGAGGAAGGAGACTGACTTGAGAGGCCTTGCCCTCTGCCCAGGGTCACCCTTTCCACCTCAACATTCCTGCAACCTCCAGTGGAGGCTGAACCAACCCGGCGGAGACTGAATGTGACCAAGCTTTAAGAGCATTCAGGTTTCGCAGGTGGGAGGGCGCGGGAATGAGGGAAGATCAGGCTGGCCAAGTCACAGGTCTGATCACCTCTGCTGGTGAGACATTTACCCTGGGCCACTTCAACTGGTCTATCTGCTCCGGAGGGGCGGGCTGCAGCCGCCAGAGGGCGCTCCCGCTCCGGAGCTGGGCCAGAGACTTTGCCCGGGTAACCCCGAGCTGAGCCGCCCCGCCGGGCTCTGCGCGTCTCACGGGAGCCTCGCGGTGGGCAGTCGATGTTCCCCTCTTTAACGATGAGGATACCCTGGCACGGGGATGTCAACTTCTCAGCCCCTCGGATGTAAGCGCCACTCCGAGGCCCCCCGCCGGCCTCCCGCCCCCGCACTCCAGGCCCCGCCCTCACGTTGATGTCGGGTCACGGCCAGGACCAGGAAGGTGCAGAAGGCAGCGATGGCGACGGCCGAGAACAAGACACCCACGAAGAAGAAGCCACGCAGTCCCTTGAGCCAGGTCCGCCAGTAATCCTGTATGTACATCACGTGGGTCACCAGGACCCAGAGCGCCAGCACACCTGCCGGGACAGACAGGTGAGCAGGCTGCAGCCTCCCCTCCGCACCCTCCCTCCAGCCCGGTGACCCCGGCCCTGGAGGTCCCCCAAACCAGGCCTATTTGCATAATAAGGGAACACTGGCCTTTCAAAGCACTCTTTCACAACCACAGAGTAGAGTTTTCCGAACCTGAAGGCAAAAACTGGAAAGCCAAATGGAGCTGCCTTAATAACCCAGACTAAAGAGATCTGCAAAATATGAATCTACGCCACTATTCCTGATTTTCCTGTTTTGTAAAACATGACTTTTTATCACCAAAAATGTTATCTATAGTAACAAACTGTTATTTTTAATATTTAAACAATGTTGTTTTAGGACCTCCCTGGTAGTGCAGGGGTTAAGACTCAGCGCTAGCACCGCCATGGCCTGAGTTCAGTCCCCAGCCAGGGAGCTGGTGGCCTCTCCTGCCTCACCCGCTGCTCCCCTCAGCAGTGTGTTTCAGTCCATCTGCCTGTTTTGCTCCCCACTCTGTCTCTGGTGAATCCTCTCATCCTCCCTGATCCCATCCCCTGCACTTCTGGCCTATACCCCAGTTCTTCTACGAATGAATGAATAAATAAGAGAGTTAAAAAATAATAAAATGCTGTTTTAATTTCTGATACATATCGACAGATATAACCCATATAAAAAAACTCCTTGGCATTTCACTCCTTTTCAAGAGTGTAAAATGTCTTGAAGTCAGAAAGTTTGAGAACTGTTGCAGCCCAGCCTGCTTTCTAGGGGCTCCTCACTACCTGCGCTGAGCACCCATACGGGAAGTGGTCCTCCCACCGATGCTCCTCCTGCACCCAAGGGCCAAGACTTCACCCTCTGAGGCTGTGGCTGAGCTCCTGGGCAGCCCCAGCACGCAGACGGCCTTCTTCCCTGGCCGGGTTCCATTCACCCCCTCCAGTTTGCCGCAGAGGGAGGCCAGACACCCCCAGGCTTTTCTGGGCTTGGCTGAGCATGTCCCCTAGGATGCCAGCTGCCACTCATTCAATACAATGAGTGCCCTCTGTGCCAGGCAGTGCCTGTTGGTGCAACCGAAAGAGTGGAACAATTCCAGTTCTACTGGCAAGGATGCAGAGCAGGACTGAGTGGTCCTGGGAAAGGAGGAAGGAGGGCAAGCCAGGTGCTACCCCGGCCATCAGGCGTGGGTCAGCCGGCTGCTGCAGACTGGGGACTGCACCCGCCGCACGCAGAGTGGCATCTGCACAGGAGGGTGAGCTCTGGTTGGAAGGTGGGCGTAGGTAGCAAGAGGAGGGGAAGTTGGTAGGGAAGCAGATATAGGAGAGTTTTGACTGAATCTATGATACTTTATTTTTTAGGTTGGGCAGTGAGTGTCAGGGAGTTTGTTAAATTGCCCAAAATGTTTTTATTCACGTGACCAAAATATTTCATGTATATATTTTTTAAGTTAGGGGGGAAAAGGGCAAGGGACAACATCACCATAGAGTCATTCTCCGGTTACCAGCTCAGAGCTGTGACAATTCAGGTGGCTGAGAGACAGGTCATAGGGCACAAGCTGCGCTGCTGCGATGCTCGGCCACCACATCTGAAATGGTGAGTCCAAAGGTCTCACCAGCCTGGACACTGGGTGACCCCAAGACTGCACCTGAGCTAGTTCACACCTTCCCCTATGAAACTGTTTGACCCTCACTCTGCTGGCTCTGCCTCTGCTCCCCCCAATCATCCTTGGGGGCTAGAGGCCTGAAATGTGGGTCCCTCCACTCCTGAGATCAGGGTGAGCCAGGACAAATATCTCTCCACCCCTGCTTGGGGCAGGTCCAAGGTGCACAGAACAATCCATGGCTTCGTTTCTATCTTGTGTGATCTGGACTGTGTGCCAGCCAGGATTTTCCCAGAGTGCCTTCCAATCCGCTCCCAGGCCTCCCAGAATGCTGCTTGGTCTCTTAAAGGGAGTGCGGTGGAGGCTTATTGTCACCGCAGACATTTAGGAACAGTCAGGTGGGCCCCTGTCTGGAGCTGCCCACCTGGCCTCTGTCTGCCACATGCCATGGAGGAGGTAGAGAGGATGATCTCTAAGGTTCTTTACACTCAAAGGTTCTGGAAGCCAGCTGAGGAGAAAAATAAGGAGGTCAGAGCAATTCCTCTGTGACTCAGCAATTTCTGGGTTAGGAAATGCTGAAATAGGGGCCTGTGAAGATGCCATGTCTTAGCCACTGGCCATGCTCCAGCAGTGCCCTTAAAAACCCACCTCACAGCGCAGCAGTTAAGCGCTGCGCTGTGGAGCTGTCGGCAGCGCGTGATGCGAGTTTGATGCCCAGCCGGGGAGAATCCCACATGGCGCAGCAGACCTCTCCTGCCTCGCCCGCTGCTCCCCTCAGCAGTGTATTTCTGATCTGCCTGTTCTGCTCCCCACTCTGTCTCTGGTGAACCCTCTCGCCGCCCCACGCCTCTGGCCTGTACCCCAGCTTGTATGTATAAATAAATAAATCTTAA